>WBMZ01011391.1:0-30739 GCA_013400975.1 Atrichornis clamosus
GGCCCGGGGCGGGGGGCGCGGGCGCCGCGGAGCCGCCTGGCCCCGGCCCGGCAGGATCCAGGTAGATCCGTCCGGCTTTTACCTTTCTCCTTCGGCTTCCCTGCGCGTAGGGCTGGTAGCGGGGCTGTTTCCTGGTCTCGCAGAAAGAGGCAGTGCTGAGTTAGGAAGACAAAAATAGACCTTTACAGAGAAATATAGGGATTGTGTGCGCGGTGGGGAGGGAGAGCGGAGAGCGGCACCCGGCTGGTTTCCAGGAGGAGCCCTTTTCTCCCTCTCGTTGCATGTTAGGCATTTTCGCACAGATTTCTCCCCCCACCCCCTCCCTGCCGGGGCAGGGTTACCTCTGCCGCCTGCTCTCCGCATCTCTGGTGGGGAGCAAATCAGCCAACTCCGCTGCGATCGGAAAGCGGCCAGAGACCATTTTATGTGAGCGAGCCGGGTGGGAAGAAGAGGAGAGAAGCCGTCGCAGGGACACAAGCGGATATAAAGACTTGTCTTCTGCCTCCCCCCCACTCCCTCCCCCTTGTAAATACTAAATCTGTGAAGGCAGCGATTTGACATCCACCCTGAGCAGCGGCTATGGGGTGTTTGGGCAACAGCAAAACGGAGGATCAGCGTATCGATGAGAAAGCGCAGCGAGAAGCCAACAAAAAAATAGAGAAGCAGTTGCAGAAAGAGAGGCTGGCTTATAAAGCGACACACCGCTTGCTGCTGCTGGGTAAGGAGGAAGGGGCAGAGGTGGGCGCCGGGGAGAGCAGGGCGCGGAGGGGGCATCAGCCCCAGCCCGCCGGGGCGGCTGGCGCAGCCGAGAGGGGAGATGCGGCGTGCGCCTTAGCTATGAAAAATGTAGGCTGTTGTGTTGAGCAATAAGCGAGGCGTCCACAGACCGAGCTCAGCGCCTGAGCCACATGGATGCACACATACAGAAATGCTGCCGAGGTGGGAGATGCTGTCGCGTCCAAAAAAAAAAAACCCGCTCCGACCCCCCCAGCCTGAACCGTGTATCACAATGTTCTCCCTTTCCTTCTTTCTCTTTTAGGGGCTGGTGAGTCAGGAAAAAGCACTATTGTGAAACAAATGCGAATCCTGCATGTCAATGGATTTAATTCAGAGTAAGAATTACTGACACTTTGTGACTTATTTTTCCTTAAATGTTGGAAACAGGTTAACACACAGGAGGCTAAGAAATTTCTCCTCTCATCCCCTGTGTTTTGGTGGCTTCATACTGCATTTTGAGGGAGGGAGGGGAGGGAGAATAAGGAAATTGCTGCTATTGTATGTTTGCATTTTCTCCTTCTGGCCCCTTTACTGTATTTTACACTGTTGCTACTGCAGCGCTTGACAGGCCCCTGTGTAGCAACAACATGGCGACTACTTTTTACATAGAAGCAAATAACCAAATATTGCATCTGTCTGTAATATAAAAATACATGTCAAGTCATAATCAGGATGACAGTGTGTGCTGTTTTTCCGGTGCTCGGGTTAGCGTAAAACTGAAAGTAATTTTGCCTATTTGTTAGAAATCATCCTGTTTTGTGAGGCTACATCATTTTCTCTCTGAAGAACTCTTTGCCAGAAATCATTATTAATCCATAGCATTAATTTTAGATACTTGTTGGCTTTCAACTACGTGTTGTTAATTTAGAGCATGCTTACAGCATGCTGTAGAAATGAAAGAATGACTTCCAGTTCCATCAGGGGAGGTTTTGCAGATGTGGCTATGATTGTCTGACTTAAAAAAATATATTAGGGATTAATATGCATTGCTCTTCCTACTATGCAAGAAAATGGATAAGGGGAAAGTGTATTTCTCTTGCTTTTTTTTTTTCTGTTAGTATATTTTAATGATTGAAGAGCAGATAAACAAGCGATCAGTGAAAAAAAAATTTAATGCAAGTGACTGAACTGCTTTGGAAGAAAAAAATCAAAGTGTTAATATTTCTGTTTTAATGCAGAGAAAAGAAACAGAAAATACTGGATATTCGGAAAAATGTTAAAGATGCGATTGTGGTAAGAACACACTTTATACTGTTCTTAAATGTTTGGTTGTACTGGAAATTGTAAGAATTGTGCTCTCCAAGATTGTGATGAGAGAAATCCCATTTTGCTGATCAGATTGGATTATCTTCTATTGATCCTGTATCCTAGATTTATCCAGATTAATGTGTTTATTTTTCTGTTTTATCCAATTCTAGACTATAGTTTCAGCTATGAGCACTTTAATACCCCCAGTTCCATTGGCCAACCCAGAAAACCAGTTTCGAATGGACTACATCAAGAGTATAGCTCCTCTTTCTGACTTTGACTATACACAGGTAAGAAGGCAACCACTGATTTTTTCTGCTTCAAGAGGGAACATGTTGCTTCTGTTTGATTTATTGAAACATTGGGGTGTTTTGCATTTTGGAAGATGGTCATGGGAAGAGCTTATACCAGAATCACCTCTGGTTAACTTTCTTACAAGACTATGGTAGTTGCACCTGTTTTAGTGGTGCAGGGTTTTGTTGTTACGGATTTATTTGCTGCTGTTTGTAAATGCTGTTTCTGCATTTAGTTCTCTTCAAGTTTTCTGATGCAATCATATGTATTGACACATCAAATAAGACTTTGTTGAAAGGTGATTTCCTCCGTGGAATTAGATGCAGGATGTTAGTCTGAGGAGTTACTGTCTACCTACAGAAAAGGATGTAAAAGGAAATAAGGCTAGAGTGGCCTCAGTGTTGTTTCCCATACTTGCTGCACTTCAGAGTGGAAACCTGCGTAAGCAGTGGTCAAGTAAGGTGGTTTGCTTCCTCATGTATTGTAGTTGGCACGAGCAGTGGTTTGCTTGTATGTAAATGTTGCCTTAATTTGATGTGGAGTCAATTTGAGATTTCTGCGTGGAGGCTAATCTTTTGTAGACGAAGGCAAAATACTTTTCAGATTAACTTGCATAGGCATCTTACTTTTTTTAATCTTTTAATGTTATTATTTATAGGCACATGCATAGAGTGTTTCATATTTTAATGCATGACATGAAAGCAAGTGCATAGACGTTCTGAATTTTATTTTTGCTGTAGCACAGTTTCTAATTTGCCTTAAAATGGTACTGGAAGCAGTTTGTTATGGATACAGAAAGGACTTTAAAAATCTTCGTTTGTTGGCTAAATGATTGCAAGTTGTACATGCTATCAATACTGCCAAAGAAGCCATTTACAATAGAGTGTATTTAGGTTATTATAGCTTCAGGGTGGAAGGGGAGAAGGGGAAGAGTCGTTTCTTTATTATGTGACTCATATTCTCTGATGTGTGGTTTTGCCTCTGGTAAACCTACCACTTTGAAGGTTCAAGATAAAGAAAAATTATCAGACATCTTGTACAGTTAGAATTTAACACAGAATGCAGATGTTAAAAAAACGACAGCAAGGTACACCCACATATTGCATAATTGTTCAGTTGGTGGATGTAAGTTAGTGAAAATGAGAAACTCTTTTTAGAAATTGGATGTGAGCTTGACATGGAATATCTGTCTTATGCAGGTATTATAGTTCTGAGGCATTTGTTGCTCATTTTATGTGGAAATTTTTTTTTTTGTTTGAATTTTGACTCTTAGATGTTTGAGTAAAATAAATGGTGGTATATATACTTTGCAGTTCTCTATAATACATCTGTTGTTTTGAGGTTCTGGGATTAAAGAAAGCTAAACTGGACTTCTCATAGGGCTGGAGATACTTTTTATTTTTACTGCTTGCAAATTTTCTTGTTTTTCACAGAAGCTTACTATATCTAGTCAAATTTGATTCACAGTTTGATATTTTATATAGTGGAAAATTTAGCCTTCTTGGAGGGGAAAAGAATAGGACCCAGTGGACTTTGAAACAATTAATAATTCATTTGAAATCTAAGTTCAAAGTCCATTTTGGTTTAAAATAAAAATATTAATAAGTGGTTTTTAATTAAGTAGGTTTTCTGAAAATACCTTCATGGTATTTGAAATAGTGTCAATTACTAGTCCTAATTAAAAAAAAAGTTTAAAGTTGTTACAAATTTTTAAAAAGAAGAGAAGTATAGTGTTGATTTAGGAGTAAATATAGTTCTGTCTCACTGTTATATTTTCCCTTCTGTTTTCTTCTCAGCTCAGTTCATACGTTTAATAGTTGTAAAATGTAAAGTATGCCTAGATTTTTGGGGGGGGTTAAATTTTTCTCGGTTTAGAATGTTATTTATCTCCAGGAAGATTTGTGAGCAAGACAGATTGGAAAAAAAAAAAGTGCTGTTGTGCTTCGGGGCTCGATTCTACTCCAGTTTAAGTCAATGATAAAGTAAAATTAGGTTTCCAGCTGAAATAACTTTTGACCCATTTAGTATTTTTGGATAAGGACAAATATAAAAATAAATACATGGATAGTAATCAGTTAGGCATCCTTTGCTAAGCATTACTGATTCTGTAATTAATACCTGATGTATGGAATAAGGCCTTCTGAGCCCAAGAAACCAGTATAGTATTTAGCAGTAGATATTCAAGACTTCAGGTCTAATCATCCTTACTTTAAAATAGTTGTAAAGGAAAAAATGTTGACTTAGGCATCTCTGGCGTAAATTTTGGCACATTCTCTAACGTGACAATGGTTACCCTTCTTTCTTTAAATGAGGGAAGGGGCACTTTCAGGGTTTATAACAATATGGACAGTAGTGAGTTGTTTAAAGACCCTTAGTGTTACAATTTGAATTACAGATGTGTTATTTTTTGAATGACATTAGCCATGTAATCTTTGTCATAAATTTGGTGTGTGTTAGTTGAAGATGCATTTCATATACATTGATGCCAAATGTGGTAAAATGACTGCACCTTTTTCATGAGTCTTTAAAGAAAGGTCCCTGATGAAATGCCAAAACTTCACTGATGGCACAATATGACCAACACTCATCAGGCACTAATTTAAATATATTTGTGACATATTGGCTGTGCTTGGACAGACATTCTTGAACTGCATGCAAATTAACCAATACATATTTAATTGCAAAAACTGTCCTTTAAAATAAGTGAATATGAAAATACTGATTTCCTGTGGGTGAAATCATACTCTTAATTGCAATTTATGACTGAATTTCCAAGAACTTGAGTAAAGATGGGGACTTCACATTTAGACTCTGAGGTAACTTGGGGGTTTTTTTGTCCAGTTTTTAAAATTACATACTTCTCTACAAAACGTAAGCAGAACATTTTATTTAGTAGTGTTACAATTTTTAAAACAAATGGTTTTCTCTCTACAGCTTTATAACATTACTTTAAGAGTCTGTGGAGTGCCCCCTATAAATAGGTTTACTTACTTTTTAAAAATTATTATTTAATCTGGTTTTGTTATGCTACCTTGATGATTCATTTAGTTGATGAGAAAAATAAAGAAAGCTTTTTGTATTCCTTTTATAATTTTTATGTAGTCTTTCATTACTTTTATAAAAGACTGTACAATTTTTGCAAAATATTTCCTGGCTGACTGATGCAGTCTTAAGTCTATAAATCATGAGAATTACAGCTAGAGTTTTTACAAAATTAATAAATAGAAATAAGTCAAGTGTCCATTGTATTTTCTTCCTTGAAGTCGTGACAGGAATCAAGATAAATTTTCATGTGACTAGCTTAGGCATTGTCTTAGCTCCAAGGCAGAATCAGTAGAAGAGCTTTAACACTGAAATTGAAGGATGCATGCTCTATCAAAAATGATTTTTTATTATTTTTAGCAAACTGTTGATTGATATTTGCTAAAGTTAACAGGAATTAACCTGCTCCAATTTTAATCCTTTATTGATGGGAATTTATTTTGTCCTTTGTGAGTCAGAGTGAACATATTAAGGCCATATTATGCTCGTAGCTTTGGAAAAACGTGTTGTATTATGTACGTGTGTGCTTACTCAAGCTCTGTTTTCTTTATTAAAGTATTTGAATTTTGTGGGCACTGCAAAGCTGCTCAATGCAAATTCCTTTACACTTCGTCTTCTTCAAAAATGTAGCCAAATTAAGTTGGTTTCCATAATATATGTCTTGGATCAAGCTCACCTGATCAGTTACGTGTAGGTTTATAGCAGGTAATGGTTACCTACCACCAGGCTATGTGGTCAAGTGTTTGACTGGACAAACCGGCTACCACTGAACATGAATTAGTAGAGAACATGGAAACACTTCACAGATTTAGGGGAGCTGGGACAGTTTTCAAAAGAATCATTTTCCTTTGCAAAGAATGTTTTAGAGAGGCAAAGCATTTTATGAAACCTTCATAAAGTGGTGAGTTGTGTGGATGCTGATTTTAGTATGTGAGCTTTAAATATAATTTTTACAGCTATTTTATTAGTCAGGCAAGCTCTTTAATTTAGCTCTTAAGAATGAAATGTTAATGTGGGCATTGACAGGAAAAGTACTTTAGATTAATCAGGTCTGAGGTTTGCTTTACATTTTCAGATATTGCAATTTGAGTTCAATCTGATGACTTTAATTTTCCTTCACGTTTTCTTCTTAAAAATTAGGACTTTGTACTTGTCATATAAAGACATAAGAAAGAAAGAAAAATACTTTTGCTCAGAATTTGAAGTTACATAGACTTTTGTTAGGCATTTTGAATTTTTATGATACCTGGTATTCAAATTCAGACTGTGTTGATGCCTGGTGGTGGCTGGTTTTCACAGGGTGTGTCTCAATGTTTGAAGCAACTGAAAATCTTGCTCAAGTGAAGTGTGGTGTTGGGCTGTAGAAAATCTTTATCCTGGATAAATACTTAAATAAAAGACTAAAAACATGAGAAGTATGATTCATATATGGTTAAACTTGCCTGAGTTAATGTTGTGACTTTAGTATCCTATTTGACCACAAATTGTTTGTTTCCCTTTAATAGGTACTTGATGTAGCCCAAAGGAGTTACAAAATAGCATCAACTTACATTTTTTGATTTTCAAATAGCTCAGAATATTTCCATCTTTCTCAGGAGTGTGAAAATATACTTTTTACATGAAAATGTTATAAAGTAAAAGAGAGAATACAGTGGATATTGTCACTCAGATAGCTTATTGCCACTCAAATAGCTGGATTTTTCTTTCTATCCAGATTTTTACTTTAGGGGTTTGTTTACCATTTTGGGTAGAATGGGCACAACTACCTGTGATAGCGATACTCAACATTACTATCATGTGAGCCAGTATTAACTTCTTAAAATTAATTAGACTTTGAAAAATTAAGTAATTAGCGGTGCTTTGTGATCTAAGATGCACACTGGTAGTTTTTCATATTCACACAAATACATATTTTCCTATTTAAACAAACACAGAAAGCATCTGAAAGGCCAGATAATGATAAAGTTGTGTAGGTCCAACAAAATTATTACTGCTGTGAATTGATAACAGCTGAAGAACTAACGAAGGCTGTCAGAGAAGGACAGCTGAAAACACACTATTACAGCTGCTGGCAGCTCCTTAGTCTTCATTCAAAGGTTAAAACTCTCAGGAAAACTGATACTGGACAATTGTGGATATTTGGGAGAAGTAGCAATCAGGCAATCGATGAAATGTCTTTGTTGTGATAGGAGTTGTTTTCATGGTGTACACTATTAATTAACAGCAGATACTCAAGTTGAGCTCTTTCCGTGTGAAGAGCAGATTCTGCTAATACCCAGCAATACCTTCCCTTCCATATGAAATAGCTGTTTGCATACAGATGGAACATGTGTCTGCTTTTGATTCAATCAGCAAACTGAGTCCTTAACGTTCTGATTAGTCAGTGTTAAAGTAACAAACATTTCATACGTGAGATCAAAAAAATACTTCAGTGTTACTTGTTATTTTGTTCTTATTCTCTGTAAGCATTAAGTTTGCTTGTGATGGATCAGTCAATCCAGTCACGCTTTCAGAAATAATCAGTCATTATGTTAACTGTGTAGTTTCAAAAATACAAGACTGGAACTGGGATCATACTACAAACAAGTATAGGACAATCTGGGAGAAAAAAAATGGAAAAAAACCTCCTAAACCAACAAACTCTTTTTCATGTGTAATTTGCCTTTTTTATAGTATATTTTTTTTCATAGCTTAACATGTAAAATAATGAATTTCATTCTGAAAAGACAGTTATTTGAGAAAGTCTTATGAGCAACACTGCCCATGAATCAAGTTCAATGTTGCATTAGATATTACATCATCATAGTAACACTAAGTTAAATGTTCGTTATCTTATATTGAGTCTGATTTCCCAGATAGTGAGGTGATATTCACACTTTATCCAGCCTGTCTTATTTATTATCATCACACAACACAGAGACTTACACTGTGAAACTGGAAAGATACTATCATTTATTATTATTGCTACTTGGTAAAACTTAAGTTACTTCCATGGTCTTCAAAACTGTTGACATTTTCTGATACTGCTTCCAAGTTTTGTACCTATGAATACAGATTAATTAGAGGTTTTTTGACATTCAGTCCAGCATCCAGTCTACCGCTGCAAATTATTAATAAGAAATGTCACATTCTGCCTTTTTTTGGCTACAATTTTAGCTGAAAACTTCATATACTTATATTGCATTTTACAAGGATAAAAATATTTTTACATCTAAATTTGGATATTTGATTTGATGGCAACGGGAAGACTAATAACTTGAATTAACATTTTAAGTAGGAGTGACTGCTTCTCCTCACAGAACCAAAAATGTATTAGAGGATCATTTATGAGCATTAGAATATTTTTGTTCATCGGGTATTTTTCAGTTTACACCCTAATTTTGAATTTAAGACAAGCAGAATCAATAGGTTACAGCCTGTACTATCACTGTCTTTGTGCTGGCCACAGGTCTGTGAAGGACACAGATTTATTTTAAACTGTGGTTGCTTTGGGGGCTGCTGTTTTTAATTCCTTCACAGCTGTGGCTGCTGCCAGGTTATCTTCTGAAAGCGATTCTGTGATACAGAGGTGGCAGAAGTCCTGCACCATCCTAGGAGGTAAGGTTTGGAAAGCCAGCTGATGGAATAGCATTGATCCCTAGGCTTCTGCTTGACAGAGGTGTAGTAGTATGGACAGAATCACAAACTGATCTTGATTCCCAGTCTTTCTTCAGGGAAGAAACAAAAGAAATTACTGTAATTTTTACCACCAAGGTTGAGTTGCTCTGAAATCTCTGTAGAAGATTTAATTACAAAGTAGTGTGTATATTAAGATTTGACATGCACTTAAAATGATTGCAAGCAATTCTCCTGTTTGTTCCTTCGTGGGTAAATCAAACTGAATTATAATGAAAGTAAATGTAAATACATGCAAAAGGTAACCACACTCTTAATGAAGACATGCTGTCCATTTAGTCCGAGGATGATGACATTTCAGACTTTGACAAGTGGCAGTTTTCAAGAGAAAGGTATTGAAATTTTTAATGAATTACCATTATTTATAAACTATTTTAAAACAGACCATCACAACCAAAGAAAAGGTAAACATCATAAAGGTTTTATCACAACCAAAGAAAAGTTAAACATAGCAGAGTATGTTTCACAATTGTCCTTATTATCAATTAATTCTTTTAATCTCTTAAGCAAAAAATAGCGGTTGATTTGCTGCTTTTGCCATTTTTGAGTGCTTTGTAAAAGTCATATGTTTACTAGTCAGGAAGAATCTTCTTTTTTTCCTTCAGTGGCCATGATAAAAGCATACATATTGGGGATAAATTGTCACATGTATGCATCTTGTCACTGAAGCCAGTGGAGACCCGTGGAACAGAGGATATCACCTACTCAAACAATATTAATGTCATTATTTAGAGTTTCAAAGGAGTGAATGTTCATCTGCACAGCAGCGAAGAGCTGCATTTCCCTTTCTTCAGCACCTGATGAGATCTCAGCTTCTGTTTCTGAAACAGTGTTGAACATTGCCAGATTAGACGTTTGCTTGTTTTTTTCATCACCTCCATAGCTTCATCCATTGCTTGTACTTATTGTCAACAGCAGATTATCTTTTTTAATGTCAACATAGTCTGCATACACAGACAGGATATTTTGTTTGCAGAAGGTAGCAACCTGAGCTGAGGAACAGAGAACAAGCTAAACAGTGTGAGCAGAAGACTGTGTATACCTTACATACAGTGAAGTAAATAGGTTGGAAACCAAAAAGTATTATGAACAATTTTTTTCCCCTGAGTATCTAAGAAGCTGTTTACAATAAATTTAAATAGAACTCTAAAGAAGATAAAAGGCAAGAAAAATGCACATTTGCAGTTAACTGCTGAAAGTTTCCATAAAATGTTTATGGTTTTGTTCTGTCACCTCTGTCACATAATTTGTTTTTCTGTAGTTAAAGAGATTCAATTCAAGTTTTAAAACTTTCTCTTTAAAAGGAGTTAGGAGGAGAATGTAATTTGTACAACACAGTTTCATGTTCATACTGCCTTTCAATTTGGAAACTTGCAATGAATTTTTGGAACAGAGCTACCTCTGGTTGTAAGCATGCCAGCTATCACATGAAGCATGCAGATTATGGTTTCTTGCTTTAAATCAGTAGATTAATTTTCGTTGCTTTAAAGTGTACTCTCGTAATTAATCTCCTAGTATTTGTTTTAAAAACCTACGCTGGATGTTTTGAAAGGATATTTATCCTTAGTCAAGAAGAATATTGGAATTTTTTCTGTTATGTCGATGTTAGAGATGAACTTTGCCTTTTAAATCTTTTAAAAGTAAACATTTTCTGACACCTCTGCCAATTCATTACATTTGAGTTTTCTTAGTGCTGTCAGAAGGACTTAAACATATTTTAATGCAAATAATTATCCCACTGTTTTGAGCTGTGAAATCGTTTAGCAAGATAAAATAGGCTAAAGATATGCAAGCCCTCTTATCTCTTTTAATTTGGTGAATGCTTTTTGATCACGTCCACCCTCACTTCCATAGGATGTTAAGTGACAGATCTGTGCAGATCATTCTTTTCTTAACATACACCCACATACTTTCTTTCATAGGAGCTAAATAATATCAAATTTAAGAACTGTCAGGTGGGAAAACAAGAAAAGGCAAAGAATGGTTAACTAAAATAGGGGAAAGTGTGTCCTCACGGCCCTCTGCGCAGACAACTAACTGCCCCTTGCCTGCAAACCTACAGCTGATCACAAACCACAGCAGGACCTGGTTGTCAGTCATCTCCAGAGTGCCTTTGGTGCAGGCTGTGTCCCTTGAGGAGTTCCCAACTCCAGGGGAAGAAAAAAAAAAAGGTGTAGGAGAAATGTGAATGAAAAAATTATGCAACAAATATACAGTCACTAGAGGAAGAGGTCAGGTGTCACCACTTGCTACTGAAACCATGTCATTAATTCTCAGGTTTCCAGCAGGTATCACAGAAGTGTGAGGCCACATGGCATGATTTGTAGCTTTTAACATTTGAGTGAGAATATTCTTTCTGGTAGGCAGGTGTCCTCTAACTTCAGCTTCTTTCCATCTCAGGATGTCAGCGTTGCCTGTTCCTTTTGGGAAGAGAAGACTCGCTTATTTAGGATAACATACTTTTAGTTGAACAGTAGAGCTTTTCTTTTTCCACCCCTAGAATTAGCATTTCTAATCACTGTTGTTGTCTGCTGAATTTCTCCCTAGATTTTTAGAGCAGCAAACTTAGCATGCTAACCAACAGCAGAGTGTGGGTACATCATGGACCAAAAGAGTAATTAGTCAGGGAGTATGTAAGTGAGAAATCATAATTAAAAAATATTTGTATGGACTAAAACTCATGTCAGTAGAGGAAGATGGCTTTTCACATTTCTGAGCCAGCCATTCAAACCACAGAGGATTTTCACTGAATTTTGAAGAAATAAGGGATTAAATTTCATCCTTGGCCTTTGGGTCTACAGAGCAGGTTTTGATTCTTTTCACCAATGAATGAAAGCCTGACAAGAACTATAATATTCCATAAATACAGAAGTCATCCTAAGCAGCTATATTCCCGAGGGTCTAATCTTGCAAAGGCTTAAACATATGGATATATATGGACCTAAATGCACGGCTAGTACTGCCAGCACAGCATTCATGCAGCTGAGCTTCCGGTTATGCAGTGATATTCATATAAAAATCACAAATATTTTCAATTGAAAAACAAAACAAGCGAATCATTTTTCCCTGTTAATTTTATATTTGGGAGGTTGTTGAGCACTTTTATGGATTTTCTTGGGGGTGGGTAAAGTTGTGTAGGTTAGAGATTGGCACAGAACTTGAAATAAGCAAAATCTTTTTCAGATAAGTGACAGTTCTCTGGATGCTATTAAGCTGTGAACAGTAGGTCTTTTCAATCACTGTGATTCATTTTCATATTGTGGGGTTTTTTTAATAATAATATCTTTAAAAGACTTGCTGAACAGTAGGCTGCAGCAGCATAACTTTCTGTGCAGAAGGAAAGGTTTTATGCATAGTGTCTTAGATAATTTACCTTAAATTGGTTTGCAGAGCTCAATAAAACCATAAGAACACTGTACCAGCTCAGATCACAGGTTCATTTAGCACCAGATCTCAGCTCTGACCGTGACTGATAGTGAAACAGGAAGAAGAGTTTAAGGGCACAAGCACATAGTAATTTTTCCCACATTGATTGTCCTAGTCTTTACAGATTCTTGGCTGAGGTATTTTTTGACTGGGAGTGGCATTTCTGTATTTCATAATTTTGGTGGATTTTTCTTCCAGAATTCCCACTCCCCCCACAACCTGTGTGAGCTTTTAGATATGCCAGTGAGTTCTGCAGTTTAAGTATGTATTGTATGAGGAAGTGCCACTTGATTGATTTGGAGGGTTTTGTTTGTTTTGTTCTGTTGGGTGTTTTTCCTCCAAGCCTGCTGCCCACTGGTCTTCCCTAGTTTCTGTATTAGAAATATTTAATCTTTTCTACATTGCCCCTCTCATTGCATATCATATGCCTTCAAATATTTGTCTTTCCACTTAAAGAGTCTGCTTAACTGGTTCTCTCACAGGGCTTGTTCCATGTCTTTGCTCATTCTTGTTACCCTTCCTTATCATCTAGTTTTGCTAGACCCTGTTCACAGTGAGAAAACAGAACTACAAACAGGGTTCAGGGTGTTACGTTTTCTTTTTCATTATCTAGTCTTTTTTATTGTGGGGTGGGATTTTTTGTTGTTGTTTTGCTGTTGGTGTTTTGTGGGGTTTTTCTTGACACTGAGTTGATATCTTTATATAATTATATTAGATTATTTTGTAATTCCACAAGAACTTGGGCACAGTTGCAGGTAAGAGGAACATGCGTGAGGGCCTCTGTTTCAACATTAGCAGAGTCCAAAGGGTACTATAGATGATAACTATTCTTATCTCTGGTATTTTCAGATCTATCATACATTTTGACTAGTCTGTTCAAAAAATCCATTGCATTCAATTTTTTATTCTTTCATGTGTAATGACATATCTTCTCATTTGCTATATTGCCATGTATGACTTATGAAGAAGCATTTTTTAAATTATCTACCATGACTAATATTTTCTTCCGTACAGACGGAGAACACACTTTATTTTTGTTCTTAAAATGGAAAATAAATTACTCTTCAGCCTGATTTTGGAGAGGCAATGTTTACAGTACCACAAAGGACATTTGTGCTTTCAAATCTGCTCATAGTTCCTTAATCGTTCATTATAGGTTGCCTGATTTAGCAGAGAAGAAGACCATTGTTTGGAACCCTTCTCATTAGAGAAATAAAATGTTTAAAAATACAAAATGCCACTTTTTTTTTCGCAGTTCCTAATGCTGTGTGTCACTAAGAGAAAATGGTCTGAACCTTTTGATCTCCCTTGGGGAAACGCTGCAAGTAGCAGAATTTTGTTATTTTTATGTCAGTTTAGGTCTTACATGATTCAGCACTTATGGTTTGTGGGAAAAAGCATTGTAGATTGTGATTAAAGGAGCAAAAATAGTAAAGAATGGCTCCTAGAGAAGTTATCTTTTTGCTGTTAAAATACTTTTTTTAATCACTTTTTTAATTTTTAAACCTCTACCTCTGTTCATCTTATTTTCTCTATCGGTTGTGACTAGTACATTTCAAAGAAAATAGTTTGATTCTATTTCACTTTTCAGGGTTTTTTAGCAGTACAAAGAATTAAGAACAAGTTCCTATAGGATCTTGGTAAAACTAAATCTGTACATTTAAGTCTGTCAAACATGGTTGTCTCCAGCAGGTCAACCGGTCATCCCCTTCTGATAGCCTCTCAGGAATAAACAGAAGGTCTCTAGGGAAGGGAATGGAAGAGGATACAGGATGCAGAAAAACTGCTTGTAGAGCAGGAAAAATTCTTTGTTGTAGTAATGGACCACAAACAATGAGTTAACTCATTCTGGGATGCATTAACAAGGCTGTTATACAAAAAAACATGGAGTAATTATGCCATTCTCTTTGGCAATGGTGAGTCTTCAGCTGGGGTATTGTGTCTAATTTTGGGAACGGAACTTAAAAAGAAGTACACAAATGGAGTCCAGAGGAGAGCATCAAGAGTAAGAGGAGACAAAGTAAACTGTATGTTTACTCTTGGAAAGAGAACACTCCATGTTGAAGGGGAACGGGAGCCAAATACAATTTTTAGTATTTAAAAAGCTGTAATTGCATATTCTTGTGCCCATCTTTTCAGAGGGAGGAAATGAAGTTGAGGAGAGGAGAAAATTCCTCTCTTCTGTGGTGTATGATAGTCCACATGCTTGGGATATTCTACAACGGTGAATTTAATGATCCAAATACACTTGAGTTATGACTGCCCAGTTTCAGGCACTTATGTCTGTATATTCAGTGACATGAATAACCTCATGCTCAAGAAGTTAAAAACTGCAGAAAACCTGGGAAACTTTAGAAGGTGCAAGGTCACGTCCGTTGGTTTTTCACATCTGCCACTCTTTCTGTTCACAGACCTCCCACAGGCATGTTGGTTGAAAGCCCCTGGGACTTCTTTTACAAAACTAAAACTTCTGTAATCATGTCTTGGATTAATCTAGAACTTCATTATTTATCTAACTGGTTTTGTCATGGCCATGTTGTATAAGCAGACAGTGATAATTTCTCTTAAAGAGTGCATGTTCTTCCAGGTTGCTATTTCAGACAGTGTAGCAGACTATAATGTGCAAAACTATCTTCCACATGTTGATTGTTTTAAAAGTAATTCCTGGCAAGATGCATGTGATTCACTTCTTCTCATGGAGAGTTACACACATTTCCTAGTTGGACAGGGCCTAGCATTTTCTTCTCTAAAAGCAGAAAAAAATGACTGAGGGAACTAAAGCAGACAGGAGTATTATCTCTAAAGACTCACAGGAGCAAAGAGCATGCCTTCAGATATTTTCAATTAAAATCACTAAGCGGGAGTTTTTGTTTTCATGCATTTGTGCACTGGCATACAAATGTACATTTAGACTTTTCGTACTTCTGTACAAAGTTCTAATCTGTTCAAGACATTTGGTGGCTAACAGTGGGGTGAAAAATGCAGTTCACAGGCTGTTATCTGTAGCCCCTCAAGTATGTCGAAATGAAAATAGAATTTGGAGAATAAAACAAGTTTATCTCAAGTCTGTGGCATCAGTGAGAAATTCTTCAGGTGAAGGGTGGCAGGTGAGTAGCTTTGAAGTGTTGGTGACAGCTCCCAACTATTGCAGCAAGGAAGTTTGTGTGTGAGTGCTGTGCCAAGTGCTATCCTTGGTACTCTGCAGGCTTTTTGGAGATGGGTGTTTTGAATTTGTCTTTAGAAGAGCGGTTTGAGAGCAGAGTTAAGACAGAGCTGGTGGTTTTGCTAGTGAGGTTTATAGAACTATGGACACAGATCACAGGAAATCAGTTTTCCTTAATTCTTCTGCTTGTGATACCAAATTCTGTAGAAAGAAGAAACAACTCCCATTTCATATTCCCATTAACAGTAGTTCCTACTGCTCTAACGGAGTGGATTTAAAGGGGGAAAAAGTGCTGACATGCATCTTGTAATGATGTTGACTCAAAGGATTGTCACATTGAAAGGCATATCTTTTTTTTTTTTTTAATTCTGTAATCATTAGGAGTGGTGTGCTTATTATAAGTACAGCCAAATGTCATGCTAAATACCATTCCTGATCCATGCTTATATGATAGATGTGAATATACTTGAATTCTACAGGTTGGAATCCTGGGGGAAATACAGAGATTAAAAGTATGCAGTAAATCAAAGGTTTTTTCCTTTTCCTTTTTCCCTTTCCAAAGCAGAAACAACAAAACATCCTTGCAAATATCATAATTAGATGAGGTTGGTTTGGGGTTTTTTTGTAAAAACATATTTCTTTGCATGCTTCCAGACACCAAGAGGGAAATATAAAATGAAATGTTTGTTAATCAGTTTATGTAGGGTTGCTCTATGGAATGTGAGGATGTAATAGGGAGAAAATCCTGACTCTTGACAGTCTGCTTGACTTGGGGGGAATTCCAGGCATTTGCTCCTATCAAGAGAGCACAGTTTGCTCTGAGCACTCTTTGTTTGCTGTAGGTAAGGACTGGCTGAGTTGTGTCAGTGCATACTCTTTCCCGGCAGGTTTTTCCAGTGTGGAAAGGGTGGGTTCTTGTTGGGACCTGATGTTTCAAAACTGGAGGGCATATCACTGGCCAAGTGACTTTGGAATTCATTTACTTTTTTGAGATGCTTATGCTCATGTGATACCCTTTTCATGTCTCTACATCAATTATTTTTCTCCTCAGGTTTTATATTTTAAGCAAGTCATCAGTCTTTGAATCACGTTGCTGCTCTGAGAGTGCACGCTAAGGAGCGCTTACTGTTCAGTTGCATGTGCATTTGTTCCAACAACGCTGCCAGGCTAAGCCATTGTCCTCCTTCCTCCAACCCTCCCCCATCACCATCCACTCCACTTTCCCGTTTTCATGCCCGCACTGTGCCCTCAGCTGTGTCCTGGTAAAGCTGTTGCTTTGGCCTGACCAAACGAGGTGGAGGGAGAGGTTATTTTTAGTGCAGATCGTTTCCGTGATTTTAACTGAGGGCGGGTGACACAAAATGGAGAAGAAAGCAGAGATGGGAACAAGCAGTAGGATGTAATGGGAAGGTGATGCCTATCTAAACAAGCAGGCTTACTTCCTCCACCTCCGTATGTACGGCCAGAGATTAGAGTCAGACCAAAAGCCACTGGTGTCAGAATCTGTGTCAGAAGAAACCCAGTGCAGTGTGTTGGTTTTGCTTCTTCTGATGCGAAGACTGACATTTCTTGCAGATGTTAGGTGGTGTAAGAACAGGTGTGTCTTGCTCACCCTTGCCCTTTGGATAAGTAAACACAGCTACATTCACTGCAGTTTTTTCTAAACTTAACTTTGTGGACTGGAGCTTTAAGGCTTAGTCTGATGTCTTTCAAAAGCAATCAACTCACGTGAACTTGAATATAGAAAAGACTTAGGTAGCTGTTTGAGTCTTATGTCACAAGAACGCTGTTCTCTTGCCTTTTTTGTGTAACTGCAAGCCACTTCCACTCTACTCGATTATTTTTACTGAAAGTTCGCTAGACAGGTATGCAGGTATCCCATGAGTGGTCATTTGACCACATAAGATGTGGCAGGGGAAGGTACCTATAGATATATATGTTTAAATTCTGTTTACATTTTCCCATGGTATTGGATCAGCCAGCATAATAGTGTCCCTGTGGTGGTAAAGTAAGAATGCAGCATGTTCCAGTGCATGCCATGTCAGCGACAGGATGTAGTAGAATCAAAGCTATTTTATGAAGTTCACATGGCCTTTGGAGATGACGGGATGAGTTCAGAGTTCACAAAACAGAAATCAGCTGCAGGCTCCTGAGTGCACAGAAACGCCTGTTAGGCTCAGGTTCTTGAGAAGTCTTGGAAGACTTGTTATGTATCCTTGCCCTGACCTTGCCCATCTCTTCTTGCGCATCCATTGTTGGAAAAAGGACAGTGGACTAGAAAGACCTCTGGTGTAACTCTGTAGAAGTCTTAATTTAAGATTTAAGAAGTCATTTCCAGAAGAGATTACTTTCCAAGATATCCCACATCAGCACTATGCTGATTCATTTTTAAATAGGTTAACTAAAAGAACAAATGAATCACAGCTGTTGTTCAGGTGAAGATTTTGCCTTAAATACCAGTGAGATTCCCCTATTAACCCTTATTTAATTTTTCCAGTTGCACCATAGCAAGTGTGAGAGAGCATCTTGCCTTTCTTGCCAGAATGTGTGATGTTTCTTTCTGGTTTTCTTTCTGTAAGCTAGAAGAGGCTTCTACCATGAGCGAATCATGAACTCATTTCTACCAGCCTGTCCTTGTAAAAGCTGTTATCTGATAACGTGAGAGAGCCTGTGGCTATCCAGAAGGGAAACTGCTCTCAACAGAAGTTACAAAAAGAGTAAGGCCATTTTACACATACTCAGCAGTGAAGCTCCTGAAATTTCACAATGTATACATTTTAAAAGCCTGAGGGTCAATTCAGATTTTAGCTAAGCTAAATTGTGTTGTTTAGGAGACAAATGGAGAGCAAATATGATACGATCTAATGTTTTGTCTTCATAAAGTCCAGTGAAGTTTTTCAGTTGAACTTTTCAACTCCTGCTAAAAATGTTAAATATGACGTCTAGTATCTGCGCCTGTATTAGCTCAAGCATTAAATTATTTCATGTCTTTTCTCATGGAGGAAAAATGAGGAAAAATAAAGCCTCCTTTGCATTTCAACCTGGATTTATGTAACCTGAAAAAATAAAAAGGGAATATGTCCATCTTTGCAAAAATACAGACACCATCTTAGATGAATACTTAATATATGGTTATTCATTATTATAAACTACATGCTTAATAACAAGTACTGTGTGGAGGCAAGCTGAACACTTCTCTACATCTAGCAGTATTTGTAATTTATTTTAAATTGTATTACTGCCATCCTTTACCTTAGTTTCCAGTTTTCCACAATCTGAATACTCTGTTATCACAAGGAGAATGTCCCAGTGATGTTTCCTGAGCATGTAAAGAGACACATGGAAAGGAAGTTCATTTTTTTAATACGTGGAGTAAGATATTGGCATCAGGTTTGTTAAAAAAAAAAATCAAGCCTTTTTAGGCTAGAATAAAATCACCCTCCATCTGTGTCGAAACACAAATTATCTAAAATATAAATACACAAAAATGTGTTCAAAACTAGTACAATGTTATATCAATAGGAGCCAATATTGTTACTTTGTTCTTCAAAGTAAGTAATAAAAAAAGAATAATTCACATTTAACTCAAAATTAAAGGTTTAATTTAAGCAAATTTTGTTTTGATGTTAATTTTTTAAGATCAGAATGAGTTTTCAAGAAGGTTTACAAAATGGTAGATAGAAAACGTGATTGAAAGCCAGCCAACTTCGAATTAACCTCTCAGACAACTGGAACTTAAAACTAGCAGTGAATAAGAGAGGAAGAGAAATAGCTACCTTGTTTTCCCATTTACATGAATAGGTGACAAATATACATAAAAAACAAACAGAATAAAACTTGGAATTGAATCATTAGTACCATTTTAAAAAATATTTTTTAGATGTAGACATTTTAAAGATGTAGCTTTGGTGCATGGTGGAGCTTCTCTACCTGGAACTTGTGACTTCACTTTACAAGCAGACTGTTCAAGGACTATAATACAATTGGTTTGCATCAATTGCAAAAAAGTAAAGAGTATTTGGAGTTTAATGGATTTATTTGATTTACCAAGACCTTTATACCTTGTGTGAGTGAATAAAGTGTTTAGTGTAAAAATAGTATTTGACCATTAGAGCAACAGTATAGTAACACCTGAGTATTGCAGCAGTTTTTGGGATGCTGTTTATTATACTCCTTATTTTATTTATAGTGTCACTATATTGTCTTTCTGACAGCAGTCTGAAGGAAGTAGCAAAAAATTCCAGTATTGATATTTGTTTAACAACGGGAATGACATAGGGGTTTTTTTTTCTTTTTTTTTATGGATACACATCATCAACACCGCTTACTTGAATAATTAATCAGAATATTTCTTCCTTTATTAGTGCTTTTCACAGTGGCAGAAGGACTTTCCTGCTCTGCTTTTCCAACTTTCCATGCATTTGCTAGATACTCCCTTCTCCTATCTAGGGACATCTACTCTGGGATGGTTGAGGTGAAGGAAAGAGGTTGCTGAAGAAGGCATCTCAATATCTTCCCTACTTTCTTTGTCTTGCCTCCCTATTCTTGGCTTGTCCTTTCCTTCCCTGATGGTACCTGGGCAGGGGACTCCCCCAAAGATGTCTCCTTAGCAGAAGGCCTCTTGGGAATGGCTTGGCTGTTTCTGCTTCATGCCACCTGGGGAGACATCATGAGAGGCTGGGATATATTTTTACCTGACACAAGCTCTCTGACGTGAAAAATGAACTTTTGCCCTACATGTATGTGATACTGTCCTGTTGAATTGTTTTCTGTCTAAAGTACGTATTTCTCAGTGTGAAACACTTTTAGCTAATCACAAAGCACTGGATAAATACACTTGGATAAAAGGAAGCATGTTGATAATACAAACCATGTATCAGGTGGTATGCTTAATATCTGTATTTTAAACCTAGTTAAACAAAGTAAAAGCAAATAACTACTGATGGTTATGAAAATCCGTTTATACAGATTGCATAAAAGCAAACGTCTTAGAGAACATAGTCACTAAAAAATAGGGTATTTTGATTAATTCTTTAAATCGTGTAAATGTACCTTTAAAATCATATACACAGCCTGGGCTGCTAAGGTTTTACTGTCTTCCTTTAAAGTTGAGATTTAATTAAAGGTCAGTGTCACACACATTTCCACAATGCATAGTAAAACCCTGGAATGAAATAAGCCTCGCTTGAACATTTGATTAGACAAGATAATGTATTTCCCCCTGGAGTAGTTTGTTATTCAAAACAAGCTCTTTAGGGAAGGAAGTTCACATCAGTTGGTAACTGTTCCTGTGGATACCAAAGAACTTTGTACAGTACACACTACAGTAAATTGCACTGCAGGTCATTTAGGAGCTGGAAGCATGTCCTGTGTCTAAAAGTATCGAAATGTATTTTTTAAAAAACCAAACTTGATAGCGAACAAACAGCAGGCTGGGATATTAGAAAAAAAAAAATAGCACCCACATTTACAGAGACAGTCATGCTTTTATCTAGTCAAGAAATTGCGCTTTTCCAGCAGATGAATTTTAGAAATGCTGTTTTATACCTTGTCAAAAAGAAAGCCATTTTAAAATTCGCTATTAACTGATACCCTTAGATGTAATATGGAACTGCATCGTAACTTTCAACTTTAACTTTCCTGTAAAAATAGTTGTAGACTTCAAAATGATTAGTTTTTCTGGTGTGTAGATGACATCTTTTTTTTCTATCATGGACCTGTTTGGACCCTTTTTGTCTTCACTCGCTACGTATCTTGAAAGTTCTAATGATTGGTAGCAAGTGGTGGCAACAAGCCATGCTCATTAGGACTCAATAAATTTTAACTTTTTACTATTCCTGATTATTTCTATTAATTGACTTCAGACAGTAAACACAAAACTAATGTTGTATTTTGGACTCTAGAACACTCTCTAAAACAATGACTTGTTTTCGTGGGATGGGAACATTCCATCCAGTTAATAAATGTTCACTGCCAGGAAAGCAGTTTTCAAACAGTTTGCAGTATAGCAGCAAGTCTGGTATATCTCTGGTGGGTACTTCAGTTTTGAAATCCAATTGAAATCTAATTTTGACTTTATCTTGGACTGCCATGTTGTTTGTGTCTTTGATTACAGAAGTTGCTGTTAAATAGCCAGCCCAAAGAGTTACTGTGTTCTGAGGTTGCTGAATCTGCTAACAAAGCTGTGGTTCATATCTTAAATTTGTTCTATGGAATTATGATGATGATGGTCATTATAAAAGTTTCTTAGATTTGAGGGAAAGATTCTGCAAGTTTTATGTACTATATGTTATATAATATCATTATAATACATAATAAAGAGTGACTCAATACAGCTATAGGTGGATATTACAAAAATGAGCTGACATCATTTTATGTTGCCACCCTTGGTACATAGTACTAGCATTTGAACTGCAGTTTGAGTCAGTAGATAGTCCCTAATGGGAAAAAGAGGCATATTCTGGCAGTCAGCTCTGATCTCATGTACAATTCCAGCAAGTTACTTAAATCTCATTTCCTCCATTCCTTCTCCTGCCTTTCTTCCTAGCTAAAGGTTGGCATAATCTGCTTTTGATCTTCACCAGGAGTTCTAAGTGTTTTTTTCAGTCCCGTAAAGTGTAATTTATTCTGTAAGTAATGGAGCTAATAAAATATGATTGTCTGTGGGTGCACTGTAGTTGCCCAGCCTACTCTTCCAGTGACAATAAATAGCCCGTTTCTCCTTCAGGTCCTTTGCTTGATTCTCCTTGGAGCAGTCCCAGTCCCCTTCCAGGTGGGCAGGAGGCAGTGCATGTCAGGGCCCCTTTTGGCTGGCTGGTCACACCATGTGTATCTGTCAGCAGGTAATCCACCACAAACAGGTAACTTGTTGAGATCATGCTAAAAACTCCCTTCAGTGAGGAGGTATCAAACCAACTCCTTCCTCCAACCAATGAAGAGGACTTTGAGTCCTTCTTTAGGTCATCTGCCTTTTTGTGGCGTTTGGTTGGAACTGGCCAATGTGTTGCAGAATTAGGTGGAGGGCATGGTTGATTGTCAGACAGATGATACGACAGCTTAAGTCTCTATTCCTTAGGAAACCAAGCTGAGGAGACAGCATACCTTGGCAGTAGGACTGAAACAGATTAGCTAGTTAGGCTGCAACTGAAATTTCAATGTGACGTGTGCATTCTATGCTTATGGTCACATTTTACACTTACGGCTGCAGATAATCTTTCTCTTTCAATACAGTACATGTTTTAAGAACTGTGGAGTGCTGCATAATATTTTTCCTTCTCAAAGAGAATGGAAGGTATACCTCTTACAAGTTTAAATAAATGAATTTTATAAACAGATGGGTGGATATTGGGACTCAGGTGCAGGATGTCGAGTGCAACGTTGCCCCAGTGTGTTGCTACACGAGTCTGCCTTTGCTCGACGTACTGTGTCGCCTGAATAGTATTCTGTATAAAAGTGAATCTTGTGTCATCTTTGTTAATGTATCTTTTTGCTGTTTTCAACAAGTTATAAAATGTTTGTATCGACTAGTTAAGCTTTCATTTCAGTTCTTTCGCATTTTTTGTATGGACTTTTCTGCCGGTCTGCGTCAGTCAAACATAACACATCTTGATTTCTGTCCTTCTGGTTGTGCACAAAGCGCAAGACTGATTTTCAGAATTGTATGCACATTCAAAGTAATTTGAGGTGCAATCGTTTTTAACTATGGAAGTAGTTTTAAAACATATTTTAGACCAGGAAGTTATTTCCCAGAGCATGCTGTGGAAGATGTTTTATATCCTGTACTTCATCAAAAGATCCTGTCTTACAGCTGCAGTATCTTCAACATAAAGGGTATGATTTGCTGAAGAACAGCATAGGATTTGGGGCTGATGTGTATCATCATCAATGCCAGTGAGATTTGTAGTGACTGCCTTACTTTTAAGGTCTCATGGATACTAAATTGCCTTTAGAATACAGTCACTACAGAAAAGAACAACTTTTAAAATAGAAAAATGACAGATTTTTAACTAGTTTTGCAAATTTATGAATTTCTACATTTTAATTGGTATCCCTCTTAATGTCATGTCACTAAGTCCACAGTAAAGTAGTTTTTGATGTATAATCCATATAAAAACTATTTATTGAAGTGTGTGCTATTAGTTAGAAATGTTCAGCTTTTTCTTGTGATTCATAAAATGAGTGTAACAGGGAAATAGGATAGCTGTTGTGAAAAGTTGTTACTACAAAATACAGAAAACATGAGATCTAATGGTGTGTTAAAACAAAAATAACCTTCAGTGGCTGTTCTAAATTAAGCAGAGCTTAACAGCTAAACAGACATGCTTCAAGTTATTATTTGAAAAATCATTCCGCTGAGGTGCAGTTCAGCCATTCATGTGTTTTAGTTGGAAGGCTGTGACAAAGCCTTCCAGTGACAAAACCGCCAGTGGCTTCAGTGGCATCAGGAGCCAGTTAATGTACGATCAACATACCCAAGCTCTGTTTTCATCCAAGAAAAGACACACGGTCATGGGTCTGTTTCATGTACTGTGAATTCATCATTGCCCTGGGCTGGCCAAAATGATTGTGGGTGGTACAGAGTACAGGGTAGCACAGCCATCATTTTCACGCTATGCTATTAAAAGTAGGGGAAAGTTGTTGTTGCTGGAGGGAAGTTTACAGAGAGTTCATTCCTGACGATAGGAATGCTTTAAAATTTCCGTCCTGCATTGAACTGATCGTTTGATATTTTTAGTACATTGAACAGTGTTTTAAAACTTGTTTTGATGCCTGAAGTACTACATTAATAACTTTTTTTAAATTTTGTAATATTAGATCGCTCTTTTGTATGTGAAAGTAAAAAGTCATTTTACAAATACAAGTGTAATATGATATCACTGTGTTTCAGTGAATTACAACAGAGCTCTGCTTTTCCTTACTGCAGATAAGACACGAGCAGTGCAGTGCTTTTCAGATTACTGAGCACTTAATGAATTTCGAGATGAGATTATTCAGTTCATAGCAAGGTGGTTTGAAGGTATGCTTTCTTCAAACATGATACTTCATTAAAAGTTGCAGGTATCCTTTCAGTTTTCATATCACAGTCTTAAATTTCTTATGGGCAAACCTTATTCTGAAAACGTTCAGTGTAGCTAGGAAAGTGAAAATATTTATTGAAAATATGAGAAAATCTGGTGATAACAGGTCAGAATGTTTATTCAACACTGTAACTAACTTAACCAAAATCCCATTAATATTTAGAGTGATTTACTTTTTCAAAATGGACAGGGAAATTTCAACTGAATGAAGAGATGGCAAAAGGAAAAGTATAGGGTTTATATGTTTCAGCCTTTATACTGTATTGACAGTAAGTTATAATGATTTATAGCATTATTCTTTGGCAGTACAGAATTAGTTCACAAAACATGGAGATAGATTTACACATACACAATAAGCCATTGCACTAGTCTTAGTTTAGTAGTGTTGAAAATAGATACATTGAAAGACTGTCATCTTCCTTAATGTGATCTTACTGTAATGTATACAAAATATATTAGGATAAACAGACTTTAAAATGTGAATTTTAGAACTACTTTAGAAAAAGAATACAAGCAAGCAGGTAGTTAATTTTTTTTTGCTTGTCCGTAGTAACCTCTTAATGACATTTCATGTAATGCAGTCCTTTTTTCAGTCCAGTGAGTGAATGATAAAGTGCTTTCCCCCTTCCTATTCCCCTGTCAGCAGGATTGGTTGAATTGTAAAGCTGCCTAAATAGTTTGTATGTATATCCTGCCATACTTTATTAATCTCTGCATAAGATTGCAGGGATGCTAACACTCTAAAATACATAGTATCATGCAGGCTCAGGCAGTCCTATGATTGCATGAAAGAGATTAAATTTTATGTGTTCATATTATTCTCCCATTGAAATGCTTTCCAAGCAGTATTCCTTATTTTTATTTTGGAAGTGTAGCACTGACTTTCCAGGACTTGGTTTAGTTGCTACGGCCTCTGGCTATTTTTATTCCACTTCCTAAGAAATGTGGATCTCAACACAAGCCTTTTTCCATCCACATATTGTCTGGAAAATCTTACATACTGCATAAAAGTTAAACTACTTACCTGAAGACCCAACTTCTTCCTGAAATATCTTGGATCTCTTCCAGCATTAGCAAAGAAAGGTCGTAGGTTGGAGCTATCATATACAGAAGCATTGTTGAAAAAATACCTCTGTGTTTAAATTTAAACTTCATTGTTATGTGTTTAGTTATTTACCCATGTGTATCTGTGAAAAGAAGTGCATTTCTTCCTTCCTCTCTCTCTTCCTCTCACTCCCACCAAGGGAGGTCCTCCTGCTACCTTTTTGCCTTTGTCCCCCATTAAAAATAGAGCTCCTCCACTTCATTATCATTTTCCTGAGCAGCTCAGCCCCAGTGCACTCGGTCACAAGATTCACTTTCCACTCTTGCCAGCATCCCTACAGACTTCTTTGTCCTAGATAGCACTTCCCCAGTGAGACACCAGATGACTTAAGGAGATTAGACAGGGGTGACCAGTTCTGTGGGAAGAAAGTGGGAGATGTCTGGTTTCTGTTTGTGTGGGAATCCTCCTGGTCGGCAGAAACTCTCTCCTTCCACTGTGTTATCACCTATGGAAGAATCCAACAAAACACTTTCAATGGGGATAGCAGGTTTTTGTTTGCAGCAGAAATTTTCCTTTTGTCTCGAATCAGGGTCTGGATCAGTGGTAGTTTTTAGTCACCTGGAAATTTTCTCAAAGAGCTACTGTTCCTTGGTGGGATTTTTTTTTTTTTTATTCCCCCATAGGGGTGATTTTGCATTACCCTCATGGTAAATTGTCAGTGGAGTTTGGAGAAAATAAAGGAAATCTAGGAGTATATCTAAGAAAGCCCACCTACTGCTGTCAGTCTGAAAGTCTGTGAGCCTCTGGACAGAGTAGATTGGTGGTAAAGGGAACCAGCATGTCTTGTGGGTATTGGTCTGCTTACTCAATTGCCCTTGTCCCCTACAGCTTAAAGGTTCAGCAAAATGGTAAGAAATTCAGAATCCTGTAGTATTTTAGATTATCCTTTTCTCAACTCAGTTATGGTAGTAAGCATTAGGCTGGGTATGGGGGAGGTCCAATAAGATGTACAGATCTTTACTCCATGTGATTGATGTGCATTTTCTTCTGAAGAAAAATATATTTTAGAAAAGTTGCAGTTAAGAAAACTGTCTGGCTTGTTTTGAAATTCTTCTGGTTTAACTCCACATTCTGTACTACCACTATTGAGGTTGGTATAATCTTTTTGTTAATACAGGGGGCAAACTCAGATTCAAAAAATATTTCAACAATTAACTCTGGAGTGATTATTGAGAACGCAAATAAAAATAATACTACTAAAATAGTAATAAGTGTGGGTTCTTACTGAAGTATCAAAATTTCCTAGACATGAGAGTAGATTTTTTTTTTTTGTGATTTGTATGTGGGCAAACTGAGCCACCAGAGGTCACAGAGAATAGTTGGCAGAGCCAGAAATAGAGCTCAGGATTTTCTACTTTCAGCTCAATGTTCTTGTCACTGGATACCACCAGATGGTCTCCAGATTATTCAGTAAATAAGCCTCTGCATCCTCCATAAATATTCCGCCAAAGCCAACTGGCTGTGTCTCACGCTTGCTAGTTCCCAGTCTGTGAGAGTGGCTGACTTGGCAGGTAATGCTGTAGCTGGCCCCATTGAGCAATCCTCTCCTCTGAAGGTTCACTGGTTTTACCAGGCAGAACAATCTCTTCTCTGCCATGGTTTTTAGCAATTCTTCTCTTCATCTAAAGGAACTTTTTATTTTTTAGTGTAAGACTTTTTTGGGTGTGCTTAGGGCAAACAATCTGATTTAAAGAAAAAACCCAAACTGATAACTGCCTGCAGATGTCTGAAAAGTGTCTAAAGGAATATTTTATCTGCTTTTAAAATCTGGGTGACTTAATTGTTTCTGTGTGCCTTGAAATTCAGAGGGTAGAAATATATCTGCATGCACTTGCAGCTCTGTGTGTCTGTGTGTGTATAGCATAAATACCAGATGGGAGAGGAGGTTCATGACTACAAAACAAACTGTTTTCTAGTCTCTCTTAAATCACTTCTTCACTTCCTAGTTCATAGGCCTTTTCTTTTTTATCAGTTGTGGTGAGGGTTTTCATGGCTCTTCAGTTCTTCACAATTTTGCCTGTACAGTAAAATGTGCCTCCTGTAGAAGTGTCTGAACCAACCCTTTGTGTGTCCACTCTTCTTCTCTCGGCAAGTTTAGTAGCAGAAATCTAAGTGCTGGCCAACAGCAGCTTTCCTCAGTTCACAGTTCTGCCTTCGTTGTCCTGGCAGTATTTTGAAAAAAAACTTAGTTTCCTCCAAATTAGGCAGTTAGCTTCAGGAGCAAATTCACTGCAGGAGCTGCAGGGTGGATGAGCCAGCTGACTGGAATGGATGTTTGACTGGTATTCCCCAAAGCTGGGTAAAGCAGTTGACTGACTGGAGGCAGGACTGCCATTCCTAACGACCTTGGTACTCTCAGCAGAGCTGGGCTGCCAGAAACCTCGAAGAGTCCAGCAAGAGGTGCTGTGTCAAACACCTGAGACAAAGCAACCTGGAGCAGCAGTATGGACAGGAGACCAGCTGGCCAGGTAACATCTCCACTGAAGGTTCCCGTGGACGTCTGTTGGAGACATTAAGCATGAGCCAGCGGTGTCTTGTGCATGCTGAGTTGCACTAGCAGGAGTGTCAGCTGGGCAGGAGAAGGGGTTATTCCTCTCTGCACAACACTCATGAGACCTTGTCTAGGGGTTGTGTCCAATTCCACAACCATCCCAAAATGTCAGAAAACTGCAGCAAGTCCAGTGGAAGAACCACTAACAAAATTAGGGGAGTGAAGCACATGGCATGTGAGGAGAGGCTGAGGAAAATGATAGTTTTAGGCTGGAAAGAGAATGCTAAGGCAGGGTTTAATAACAATCAGCCCCCATTTAAAAGAGATGGGGCTTTACAAAAGCAGAGTCAGACCCCTCTCAGAGCTGCACTGGGGTAAAACAAGAGATAACAGAATGTGAAACAAGGGAAAGTCATATTAGGGAAAAAAATTGACTTTGACCATACATGAGCAGGTGGCCCAGAAAGGCTCAGCTATAAAAGTGATGTGAGTCCTGCTTTGAGCAGGATGATCCAGAAACTGCTTCCAATATAAGTTTCTCTGTGATTCTATGCCTGTACCTGGTTCATGCCAGTGACATGTCCTTGTAGGATGACAAACTCTGGGGCTCCTGTAACCAGTGAGATTGATCAACATCTTTCTTGCAAAGGAAATACACCTATATATAGTGCATGTCACACAATCAAGAAGTCTAAAGCAGTAAGCAGCCTGCATATATTTTTTTGTTTTCACCTAAACTTACAGCTTGAACAACTTGAAGATGGAGATTATGCTCTTAGTTTATAAATTTTCCTGAACTTGGTGACAGAGAAAGAACACTTGTGAAACAACATTCAAATTACATGGATGGGATTATCAACAAAAAGCATCTAGATTAGCATCTGATGAACTGTTGTAAATCAGCTGTGTAGATCCCAGTTGTTCAAGAGCCAAGTAAACCTGTGAAGACGTGGACAGGATGGTGATGGTGTAAGGTAGTAACAGAAAGCAAAGGTGTCACACTGGTGTCAGACTTGCTCCCCTGTTTCAGGTAGCCTGGTTGAAAGTGTTTCTCACTGCAAGCACACTTCTTGTATCATTCCCAGTGTTATGTAGGTGTTGGCCACCATCCTTGACAACCTGAAGACAGCTCACCTAGAAGTAAGCTGCACAGTTTTACAGGACCAGGATGATACAGTAATCACATGCCACAGAAATTACAGGTCCCTCTTCAAGGGACAGTGTGTTTAAAAATGTAGCACGTAAAGGCAAGAGTGAGAGTTGAGTATTAAACTGGCTGCTTTAACAATTTCCTCATTGGCAGGGTCTCCCCAGTGACCTGTTGCTTCTGCTGCAGCTTTTGCAGAAATTCTTGGTCTCATCTGTTGGGTGGTGTTGCCCTCAGCCACTGTTTTTGTTGCTTTGCAGTAGCGTAAAGGAGCCAGGCAACTCTGCTGTGAGTTCTTCCATATCCACAGGCTTTAACTGAAAAAGGAAGGATAAGCCAATTTATCTGCCTTTGTCTGTCAGCTCCAGAGATCATTTGGTTTAAAAATAAGTCATGAGATGGAGGTCAGCTGCCTTTTCATGCAAATCAATGTCATGGTTTCAACTTTATAATTTTGGTACAGTACAAATTGTTGCTCATTTGATGCAGTCTGTTCTCAAGTTTCTCTGCCTGGCCTCTAGATGCCCCAGAAAGTATATGACAACTGAAGGAAGGAGGAGGAGAAGGGAGAGATGTTGAAAACTCTACTAGGATTTTCAGATTTTACCCGTGTTGGTTAGGCAATTTTAATGGTTCAGTTGTTAAAATCCTCAGTAATCGAGTCCACTTGAAATGTGAGGGCAGCAAGGAATTTTATGAAACCAAATTGATTGTTTCTTGCAGTACGTTTCTTTGTAGGTACAGACATGTATCACCATGCTCTGTGATTACTTTATATATGAAACCCATAGGAATCAGAAGTAGGGATTTCCTACCACTCTTATCAAAACTGACTTTAGAATCTGCCAAGCATGTTGGCATTGGGAAATGTAGACTCAAGAGAATAGGGATAATGTGTTTGTGGAATGCTGTCAAGTTTGCTAACCTTAAAAGTAAACGTTTTGATGCATGATACGTACACCCACCTGACAAATCATATTGTCCGCCTGATCTTTTGGTTGTTCTCTAATGGCAGAATTGAAGTGCGATTTAAGAGTTATTTTGAACTTTTGGAGAAGAGGATTATTCTACATGAAGGGAGATAGATAGATACAAACTTCATCAACTTAGAAGAATGTGACAGAGAAAAGTGTTTACACAGGTTTATGTCATGCTCAGCTGTACACTGAAACAGCTGCTTGCTCTAATTTAAGACTAAGAGCATTGACAGTGTCCACTGAAAACACTGGACCTATTGTGTTAACAGTGCAGATAACCAATTGCTGGCATCTAGGCTACTATTTTCTTTCTTTTT
>WBMZ01011392.1:0-125562 GCA_013400975.1 Atrichornis clamosus
AAGTGGCGCTGCGCAGTGCGGGGCCGGGGCGGGGTGAGGGGGTGGCGGGGCCGGGGCGCTGCGGGGCCCCGGGGGCCTGTAAACAACCGGGGGCGGCTGAGCGGGGAGAGCGCGGGAGCTCGGCGCCATCCCCGGCGGCACAGCTGGGAGCGGGGCGGGCGGCCGGAGGGAGGGAGGTGGACGGGGAAGGGGAAGGGGGCTGCGATCCACCTGGGATGCTGCTGCCAGGAGCCCCCTGCGCAGCCCCTGCATTGCAGGCGCCTGCTGAGGGTGGGGGTGTCCCCGCAGCCCCTCGGGCACGGCGGGAGGAGGGTGAGCAGCGGGGTCTGGGCCTGGCTCAGGTAGCAGCAACAGCAGCAGCTTTCCCTTTTTCCCTGCCCCCTCCTTTCCTCGCCCAGAGTTCATTTAATAAAGGCTATAAACAGCCTCCTCTCCCATCGCCACCCAAACGCTCGGGGCACGGCAGTGACTGGGAGAAAAAAAAAAAACCCCGCATCTATTTATAAAGCACCCCACCCTGGCGAGGGTCGGAGCATCAAGCGCTCCCCAAATAGTGACATTGTGATGCAGCGGGCGGCTTTCCCTCGCCAACGCCTTTCGGGCGTTTAAAGTTTGTGAGATATTTCGGTGCCTTTGAAAACAAATGTCGTGAGCAAAGGTTGCGCTGACGATCTGTGATCTGTCACAGCGTGCATGGTAAAAGTCCATGGAAGAAAATGCTCTCCTCGACGAGAAAGTTGTGCGGTGATGCGCTGGGTAATCGGGCTTGCGTGTGAAATGCCAGAGGTTCCGAGCATACGTCTAACCTTTTTGCTACATTACATTGTACTCTAATAGCTGTGATACAACGTTAAGACTGGCTGGAGGTTAATAGTTTCAGGAGAATTGGTTTTGCAGACATCTGTTCGATATGTATTTGTATTTATTTAGTACGATTAAGATTTTTCAGTGTTGCCATGTGGATGGCAAAATTTTGCACTTATAAAACTAACGTTTAAGTTTACAATAGCAGTTGGGAAGAACTAAATTTTTTTGAGCTGTACCTTCTGTCAAGTGGGAAAGTGCTGTTCATTGGGATGGCCTCTGTGGTAACCTTAATGCTTAAGGCCCTTAAGATGTGTCATTAAAAGGAAATTTTTATTTTTTTTAGTAGAAGGCAGCTTTGTCCCAAGAGCAGTAGCTAGAAAGAAGGTAGGTGATATGTTTTCCTTTGATTATGATGTTTAGCATCAGAGTAAGCAGAATCAATTTATAAAGTAGTTCCAACTCTTGTGATTCTAGGAAATTAATTTCCAAATATGAACCCTTATAACACTTTCCTGAGCTGTTTCAGTGACTAGGTGCCTGAAACAGGTTTTGTGAAGTACTAGTGGAATTAAGACTCAATGGCTACTGTAACTCAGCACCCTGAGTGAGTTGCCAAATGACCAAGAATTGTGCAATTTCTACCCACATTTCTTCTCTGATAGCTTCCCTTCTGTTAATATTCATAGTTTTTTCTATGAATAACATCAGAGACTTGGGATGTGGGGAAAACCATGGGTCAGGGAAGTTTTACACTTTACCTATCCAATCACAGTAGCCTTCAAAGGGAAGATTTTAAAGGACAGCAGCTTTGATAGTTGTACCTGCATTAGCTGCTCCTAAAGTTTTCACTCACAAGCCTTTGTGGGTCTCCTTTTTGTATATGAGACTGGGCTAAGAGTAGAAGGCTTGCTGATGCATATGCAGGTTATTAATGTTTTCCTCACAGAGATCTCTGATAAAATCCTCGGATTAAATGTGGAGTTTGTCCTCTCACACTCTTCTGGCATAGCCACGTTTTTCTCATATACAGGCAAGGCTTAGCTCTGGGTTTACAGGTTTACTCCTCTGGTTAGTGGTTGTCTGTAAATCTCTCCCCTTGAGGTACAGTAGAGAACTTTACCTGTTTTCCAAGTATTTCCTTACCTGTCTGTAGGTAAGCTTGAGATTCTTCTGTTGAAACCGAGGAGGGATGGAAATGCCAAATGACTGGTGAAGCTTGCAGGTCCAAACAAGCAGAATTCACTCAGAGCAATTTGAATTAAAGCAGAATACTAAAAAGTTTTTTTTTTTCTCTATAAAATCAAGCTAGTTGCTTCTTATCTGGAGTGCAGCTTGTGCAGTGGAGTTGAGTCATTCTTGCTGAGATAGCATTTTGAGAACTGTCGTTAAAATGCTTAGATATTTAACTCTGGCACAGTATAATTTGCAAACTTATGTAACTGGTATGTTTTTGAATGCAGCTGTCAATAAGAGATCTTATTGCACTTTTCCATTTTAGAGGAACTAAGGAATATAAAGCAGCTGCTTTCACAAGAAGGCCTAAATATAAGTCATTTAAGAATCGCATATTTCTTACTAAAATGTTGACATTGCTACTGACTTAGTTTTTACGTGTTCAGGTCTATTCTGGTGTACAAAATACTTACGTAATTGGCTAAGCAGAACTGCATTGCAATTAAGTGATGGAGTGATGCAGGTTGTGCTAATAAATAAACAAGTTTTAGAATGGAATGTACTGTTAAATTATTGTATTCATTTTGTCTCTACGAACATGAGCCGTTTTAAAGACTTGAATAGTAGTAATGTTTGAAGTCAAGACAATAGTGGTTTATCATAACTAAATCTGAGCCAAACAGCATTTATTCTTACTGTTGCATGTGGCCCTTTGTAATTTTTGCTCCTCTTTTCTAATAAATCATACTTGACTTCTACCTTTTTTAGAAAAAAGTTGATATATCATCTGTTTCTTTCTAAATGATGCAACTTACAGTCTCATTTGTTCTTTTGAAAATTAAGCTCTTTTTGGATAATACTTGGTTGCTGAATTCTTACTGATCTCTGTAGTTTCAGTCACATGATCCAAATTTCAGTTTAAAATGCTAGGATAAGAAATAAACTTTGTAAAATTTACACATGCTTAACTACAATCCTCTTTGTTAAATGAATGGCAAATGCAAAGTATCAAGTCTGTGTATACAGTATGTAATCCCTGAAAAAATGACAGTGTTCTTAGGATATTTAGAAGATCTAGGGAATGTACATAAATGTACATTTTATGGAATTTTATGTACATTCCATTCACCAGAGCTAAATATTAAGGAGGATTCATGTATCTGAGCCATGATGTGGTGCAGATCACAGCGGAGATAACGTTTTCTACTTGTAACCTCTTTATGTTGCTTTCTGACTATGAAGAAACAATTCAGCATTTATTAAGATTTAATATTTCTGAAGTAAATCACTTGGCACTTAAGACTCAGAAGAATGTTTAGACCAAGGAAATAGTAATCAGGGCAGGAGGAGAAAGCAAGTGTGATACCCTGGGAGTGAATAGGCTGATTTTTGTTCCTGGGTAGAGGCAGTAACCACTGAGTGTTACTGGTGTTAAACCACTGTTGCAAGGTCTTCTGGTCTGTATTTGTCTTCTAAACTCTGCTCCGTGTTAAACCACATACTAAGTTACAGACTTCTGTCAAGTCTCTATCTTTTTTCTGTTTGTGTTTAAACACAAATACCAGTAAAATTCACTAATGGATATTTCAGCTCACTATTGGAGTCTACAGAACAGAGTGTGTTTATAAATACATTAAACAGTTGCTCAGATTTTTTTAACAGCTGTTTTCAAAAGGTGTTTCTGTGTGACTAAAACAACAGAATAAAAACTTCTTTCACCAACAGATAGTTCCAATGAAGTCCACTTTATAGCGGTATATATGTATGTGTATCAAAAGAGCATCTAAGGGTGATACAAAGGAAAAAGCAAAACTGGCTAACCATGTTTCAGTACTGAAATAGAGAAATGCAGGTTACACAGAGAGGAAGAGGTACGTTAGCCTGTTTGTTGCTAACAGGTTAGTTCTCAGTTAAAGTAAGACTATTTTAGTAGATAAAAAGGCCTCTAAAGTCTTATAAGATAATAATTTACAAACCCAACAAGCTCAAGTGTAACATGACTTGTATTTTGATAGCTGCAGTTTAAATAAAGTAAAGCACTTCAATGTGCTTATGGTGATACGCCACGTGCAAGTGAATTATGTGGGACTACTCAGATGTGTGATGTTGCTCTCATGCTTAAATGCCTTGCTGGATTGTGACCTAGAGGATGAAATGTGCTCTCGTGTTTGGGTCTCAGCTGTAACTTGAAGGATTTTCTGTATCTATGTGTGCAATTTATTTTTACTCCCAAGTGTCCTTGTGATCTGAAATTCAAATGGTAGCCTGTATTCTTCTTGACCATATATCATAGCTATTTGTCCATTAAGTTCAGTGGTATTTTTTTACTTAGAAATGCCCTAAAATGCAGTAGTGACGAGAACTGTGTAAACTGCCTGAGCTCTTTGTGTTTGGAGATGAGTTTAAGGAATTCTCCAGCTGTTAAGTAAAACCCAGTCTTTGGAAAGGAGTGCAGAATGTGGAAAAATGTGGGCAGTTAAGCGGCTAGCATTAAATTGTAGGAAAATTTAATGAAGAAAGAATCAGTTTCTGTCAGTAAATAATTTTCTGGTTCCCTCAGTCAATTACAGTAAGTATTTGGACAGACTCTTGTTAAAAATCAAGTGCTGCTGCTGTAAAGAACCATTCTGAGTCTACAGAGTGAGGCCCTGTAGGGTTAGGCAATGCTGGCATTTAACACTGGTTTTGTTTTGAAGAACAGGTGAACTCGACAATGTCCTCATTGAGTGACCAGAATGTTTAGAGCTGTGATAAACTCTGGTTTGGACTGAGAGGAGCACTTTTACTGCCTTGTTTATCATGGGCAAATCACCGTTCTACTGGTAGTGATAGAAGTGAGCTTGGCAATCAGTGTGCCCCTCAGAGGAAAGCCTTCTGTCCTGAAAGGTACTGTCTGCATAAAAGGCTGAAACAATAGGGGTTTTTTTTCATTGATTTCTTTTTTATATTTTTATGTAGTCTTGAGGGGGGGAATCTTTATTGCAGCAGTCATCCTCTGTCCTTGTTCTTTTAATGAGATAGGAATGCTGGGGACATGAGGGCAAATAGCTTTGTAAATAAAAGCTCTGTGTGTGTACAAATGAACAAACTCCAGCTTTTCCTAAGCTTTGAGGATTTGACTTCCAGGTCTTAATGTGCTTCTGGCATAGTTTTGATGTAATTTCCTTGCAAGCAATGCCAGGTTACAGCTGTAACTTTGGAACATTTCCTATTTTATTGCTATTTTATTCCCATGTGTAGTCATCAGGTTTCAAGTCTCTCCTGAACACTGCTTTTCCTATATCCTCACCAGAATAGTGTTAATGTTGCTGAGATTAGAACCCCACAAATATTTTCATGTAAAGCGAAGAGTCTGGGAAATTGCTTATGTATTATTTCATAATATTGAGTTCTTGACTAAACAGGAAATTTTGGGGCCTTCATGCAAACATCGTCTTCTAATTATTGGGCACATGCGTACTGGTTATGTTGTCTCTAAATGGTTTATTTTTATTTTACTCCCAAGCACTATATAAATTTTATTTTCACTTGTGTTTCATTCTTCCATATTGATAAAATAAATTGCTCATAAGAAAAATCATAAGCAGGTGGCTGATGCTTCTCGCTGAATTTAGGAAGATCTGAAGTTTGAAAGCTTTAAATAATTAGTTTTTAAAAGGAGCAGAGAGCAACTGGATGCACAAAGGTAAAATTAAAGAGCAGATAGAGGGATGATTCCATGTGTTCAGTTTTATTGTAATATATAGGACTGTATTAACTTAATTTTTAAGATGTTTGTGGTGAGGTTATCAGTGAAACAGTATGACAGAGGAATGGTGGTGTTCTATGAGAATTTGTACACATTAGCACAGGCAACAAACAATACCAACTGTAAAAAAAGTGGCAGTTTCCTGAACTGAGAGTGACTGTGAGTGTAATTTTTTTCCATATTTCAGGAATAGTTCAGTTAATGCATTTGCTGTTTTGTTGTTTTTTAAATTATTTTTATTCAAGCCTCCCTTTGTTTTTGGAGTCTCAGTGGATAATCCCATTGGGACGTTTTTCCATGGAGCATTTTTTTCCTGGTTTATTTTAACACTTAGCTAAAACACTGACAAAGACAAATTGGCAGTAGCTTGACTTCACTCCAGTTGCATCTGAACAACCAGAACAGTCCTGGACATTCTTATAAGTTAGTCTGGTGTAGAGGCTTATTACTCAATATCTTCACTTTACTCTTGGGTAGGGGCAGGACGGACTTGGACTCCAAGTCTGTCTTGATTTTTCTGAATAGTGTAGCTGAACTTGATAAAAAATGTAAATGCTTTTTGTTTTGTTGGGTTTGGTTTTTTCTTTTCTGACACAGAAATGGCAGTGGAATGATGTGATCCTTCCTCTAAAGAAAACAGTCCTCCGTGAATCTTACACATTTTTTTATGGCAGGTATTGTTTGATTGGTAATACTGACAGTGAACAAAGATACTGAGACTTCAAGCTGTAAACGAGAGATCAAAGAAATGAAATTTAGAGAAAAGAGAGGGTTTAGCTATTACTTGAAGCATTTGATATGTTCAGATTCATTAAATTCTTGGATTTTAAGTGACTTGTACTTAAGAATTTTCAATTAGGCCCACAATGTCTAGGAGTGGGGTAATGATCTGTTATGAAGAGAGATGACGGTGGCAGAGCACTCGTGGTATTACAAATGCTGGAAAAAATTGTAATTCAACTTTTATGACTTACTATAGCTCCATTCTCCAGGGTTGTCATTTTCAGTTTCCTTTTCACCCATGTTTGCTTTGTGGTGAAACTGTTGCTGTGTGTAGTTCTGTTGGAATGGCTGCATAGCACTGTGTACTCCTTCTGTCATGAGCAGCTTGGTTGGAATCCTTAAATTCACTTGTTTGCCTTGCTCTTTCAAAAAATTTGAATCTTACTGCATCTCATTGATATATAAAATGAAGCAAGGCCTTTTTTTCTCCCAGATTATGTCTACCTAGACTGCAACTTCCTTGGTTCTTCCAGTTCTTTTTTGCAATTGCTTCAATGGGGATCTGAATTTTGGCTGGAGTCTGCAGGAGTTTCTGCACTTTTAACAAAGCAGTTGTCTAAGCTTTGCGTCTAAAATGGGTGTCTTTTGTTTATCTTCCCACACTTTTAAGTAAGAAGTCTTTGGAAAATGAAGTATAACCAGAAAGGTGCTGAACTCAGCACCAGCATGGGCATGTTTTCTGCTTATTAATGCTTTCAAGCGAGGACCTCGGCGTTTTCATTCTCATCCTGTTCAGACAGCAGCGTATGAATTTATGCAGAGCTACCTCATTGATTTTCATAATACTTGTTAGTGCCATTTTGGTTGTCTACGTAGTTTTTCATACTGATTGGGCTGCTCATGCTTTGATACTGCTGTGGTTTTTTCTCTTATGCTTTCCCACCTCTGTCTGTGGTACAGATATTTAGAAAGAAGCAAGAATTCTGCCTAGGCCAGGAAATACTCTCTTAATCGTGTTCTGAGGGTGCCAGTCATGTTAGGAACCTGGTGAGTGACTGATACTCATGGATGCAAGTTGTGTCTCCTCTCAGAATCAGTTTAGAGATTTTTCATTCTCAGCAGTGGGGTGATTCTGGAAAGAACTAATTTTCTTCAGTAACTGACCGTGTTGCAAAATTAACTCCATAAAGAACTCTTGAAACTACATCACCATCTTTATTTCTGAGGGACAGTTTGTTAGAGGTGAATTATCTTTTTCAACGTCCAGGGCTTCCTTTTGCAAAAATCAGATTACACATGTCTCTGCTGGAGAGAGTTTGAACCTCAGCCAAAATACATTCGTATTGAGAAGCTTCTACTTTACTTTAACCTTGGAACAGGTTTAGTTGTCTGCAGGAAAGGTAGGTAGGAGCAGAAAATGATGTTTTAAGAAGCTGAAACATGTTGTTGGAAGGAGGGTGTTAACTTAAAAATGGTTACCTTCTCTGTTCCAGAAGGCTTTAATAATCCTCCTAAATCCTACCTGCCCTGCCATACACACCACGTGGGATAAAATATTTTACTGCTTAGTACAGGGAGGCATTTGGAAAGGCTGTCAGCTCCTAGCAAGGATAAGGGATTTTAAGCAGAAGTTATGTTTAAAAAAAACAACTCTCAAAACAACCTTGCTCAGTAAAATGGCAGTGCCTGTGGACCGGCTATTAGGAGGTCAGAGCTTATAGGTGTTTGTATCAGAGGTGCAGTGATTTAATATTTTCTGCTGTGCTGTGAAGTTGCAAAAGCAATCACTGTTGCATATTAATTACTGGAAAAGAGGGAGGGTAAGTTGAGAAAGTTTGGAACAGTTCATACTTTCCCTCATACACACAGAGTCATTAACTTGCTTCCTCTGGGTTTTTTTTTTTGCCATGTCTTTCACTTGCATTCGTATGGAGGCGTTCCTGCCTGTCTGAAGGCCTGTTTCTGAGAGCTTTGATATTTCTCTTTACTTTCTTAAAACTAATGTTTCCAGCTGTCTACCTTCTCCTGTTCTCTTTGTCTGCCACAAGCCATACCTCCTTCATCTGTCCTAAACAAATTGTTAATGTTACTAGAGATTTTCTTACCCATATAGGTAATTTCTTATGTTCTTCCCTTTGTAGTTGTCCTACTGAAATGTAACACAGACTACAGTTGCATCCCCAAGAAGCAAGTGTTCTGGTGGGGAAATTGTGTGTTAGTCCGTGTTTATTAAAATAGCCCCACTTCTGTATTTTATGTCTTCTTTCTCATAAACAGTTCACATCTTCTAGTTGGCCCTGTATTCCTGTGTCTGAAAGTACACATTCAGAAACATCAACTGTAATTTTTTAGTATTTTATTGATGTTTCGAACCGTGAGTGCCAGAGCTCAGTCATATAGCCTCCAATAGTTTTAAATAGTTTCACTGGCAAGAAGCTTTTTCATGACTTCATTCAGCCCATGACTGTGGTGTAATTATGTCTCCTCATCTGCGTGTTCTGTTTTATTTTAGTCATTCTTCCGATCCCTGGGATGTTCTCTGACATGTTGTTTGTTAAAATTAATTGATTTGGGGCATCCAGTATGTACTGTCAGTTTTTAATTCGACAGACTCTAGCTTCTGAAAATGTTTCCACGTTTGCACAATTACATGCTGCCTGGCTACTGCATCCAGCCTGCTTAAGGCAGAGGGGAAAGCACTGCGGATCAGGTTGGAGTTGAAGTGAACAAATGCCCTTTTTCTATTCAGTAGCACTCTGTATAGTTTGGTGACTTGCTCTGTGTCCTGTAGTGCAAGTAAAGGTTGTAATCTTTCTGTATGGTCCTCGTTACAACACGCAGGGTGTAATGGCACTGAGAGAATTGTTCCAGGAAATTGGGGTATGGGGATGTGTCTCAGCTTAGGTAGAACAAGCCCCTGTGACTTCAGTGTGGTTCATATAAGCAGCTTATCATAGTGGAAGGAATACAACTTGAACTTTGTTTAAGAAGGATTATTAATTTACATATTGTTCAAGTACAAGTTTCAGATGGGGGTGGTTAGTTTTCTTGGACTAAATTATCGAATCTTTGTCCAAATTCCTTGGAAAAATAAATTGTATTTTTATAAGAGTATGTGAAGTTGCATTAACTGTCATTTGTGAATAATTTAGGGCTTATCTTCATTTGAACCTTCAGGCAAATGGACAAGCAAATAGCAAAACAGTAAAATTTATTTTCCTGTGTGTCAGAAAGCATCACAGTTGTGCTGCCTGGATGGCACAGTTTGAGGAACAAATGAAGGGGCAAAGAGATTTCATGCATTCCAGTGATGTATCTCTGGTTGTCCGTGGTTGTCCATGGCCTGGTATACTAATTACCCTCCTTTTCTTTGCCACTCTGTTCTCCAGTTGCATCTACTTTCAAGGAGTTTAGCTACTGACTCTTTGGCATGCTCCATTCATTATTTCAGTTTTGTTTCTATTGCTACAGTCCTTTGAATTTTGGCACTCTTGTGTTTCATCCAAGATCTTGTTATTTGTGTTGATTTTTCTAGGCCCTGTACAGTATTCTTACTTTCCTGTCTGCAAACTGCAACTTGAGTTTTCTGTGCACTTGCTGGAGAGGCTGTTCTTCAGTTTGACCTCCATAAAACCAGTGTTTCAGAAATCATGGTAAAAATGCACTTGTGGATGCATAGATGCATCCCCTGCAATTTTGTTTCTGTTCACATGGGTCCATTTTCACTTCTGGTTTTGTTCAGATGCCTCTCTGTTCTTCAGAGCCAAAACCCAGAAACTTGGACTGCAGAAAGCTTTTCTCTTTTAGGACCTAAACCTGATGGAAGTCACTGGTATAGAAATGGTGATCCAAGAAGCATTTTAGATTATAATTGAAATTTGTTCAGCTGATTGTTGTGCAGTTGCAACACCACATGATGTGTTTGAGTCACCATTTCTGAAGAAAATGTTGCATCTCTGATCTTTTTACAAAGCACCACCCTTACAGTATTGTTCAGAATGGTCCTTCTCTAAGAAAAAAAAACAGTGGGTGGTGTAGGTTTGCCCCTAAACTTTATGATTAAAGTGCCTTTTCTCCTACTTTGCCTTGAATAGGAAGAGTGTCTGTCTCTTTAGTACTTACATGCATCCCAAAAGTTCAGGCTTCCAGAGTGAAGGACTGGTTCTGTCTCCTGCTATGAGACTGAGGTTTTCTAATGTGATTGTAGAAATGTGTGGCTAGGTTAAGAAGGGGAAGGGTGGTAAAATTATATGAAGAATGAAGTCATAGAATGAGGATTCCTCTTGAGAAAGATGACTAAAGTCATAAAGAGAGGCTGAGTTAAGCCATGTTCCCGATCTGCTGCTTTGTATATCGTGCACATTGCATGCAGTCTGTTCTGGGTCTGACGTCTCTCTCTAGTGTTTTTACATAACAAAGTCATGCTGTAACTTGGTAACTTGCACTGCTATAGGTTAATCAGATTTCAGTACAGGGTTATGTGCTTAACCAAAGGTGTCATTCCAACTTACTCACTATCGTGCACAAAGCACCTCATCAAAGAATGACAAACGTACTAATAATTTAGGTAGACACCAGTGTGTGAAAGATGTTTCCGTAGATATGGACTCAAAAACAAGTCTAAAAGTTATTTTTAGTGGGAAGGAGGCACAGTTTTCTTATGTCAGCCTTTTTGTGTTTGTGTCTGTCCCTTCTTTTAAAAGTAAGGGGGTTTTTTTTTCATAGCTAAGCCTCTTGAAATTCTTCAGGTTTTAACCACACATAAAACTGTGAGGGGAGAAGTATCAGGTAGCCTTAAATTCATGAGAATTCATAGATTGGTCATATTTAACTGAAAATTTCCTGAATAAGTATAGTAATTCAGGGAAAAAAACCTGAAGGTCTGGCACATTCATCCTACCCACAAGTAAACAATGCTTGTCCTGCAGATATAGTGAGGTTTTTGAAAACCTGGCCTATTCTGCAGGTTTAAACTGCTGTTCTAGTGGAGGTCTGATTAGCTCAAGTGTTGCAGGGAAGACAACTGCAGTCTGTTACTGCACTTTTCAGAAGGTGATCGCTTCATGCTATGGGCTGTGGATGATTTCTGAAGGAGTTGTTACATGACCACATTGTGGTTTTCCTCCTGCCTGACTGTATTTACATCCATGGTGGGCAGCTCTCACCCTTGGAAGAATCCTGGGTCAACATCTCACCTACAAGGCTTAATTTAAAAGATCATCAACTTTCAGGTTACCTTCTGGGGAGGGATAAGGCAACTTGGTTAAATGGAGAGTGGTTTGTTAACTTTGGAGGTGTGCTAGCAGTTCTCTAGGAGTTGTTAGAACTTCATACAGCCTGTCTGAATGTATTTTTAACTGGGGTTTGCATGATAAACTACTGAGCAGGACAAACAGTTTACAAAGCACAACTCTGAATGTTGTGTACATAGTAAGGTGAGAGATTAGAAGAAAAACTGCCTTTTTTAGTCTGTATTTTACACAGTACTTGTCAGTGAAACTCTATTCTGTTCTTAATGTTTTCCTGTTTCGTTTTAAACACAGCAGTAATGTCAAATGCTTCACAAAATGTATTTGCCAGGGCAGTTTCTGCTTTTTGAGCTCTAAATTAAGGTGGAAAACTTGGATATCTGCATTCTGTTTTATGATCTCAACAAAAAGAAAATGTTAGGTGTTAAACTGCTGCTATCATAGAATGAATAAAAAGTATTATTCTGCAGAATAATTCCCCATGTGATTTATAGTAGCATTCTGTAATTATTTTAATCACTCTGACTTCACTAGTGTTGCATGTGAAGATAAAAAAGTCTAAGTATTCTTTTCCTAGCAACTGCAGTAATGTGAACCTCCTGCACGTGCTTGGGACTCAAGACACACACAGTGCACACTCTGTTTTGTTGGTTAGTTACAGTTTGCTTGGGCATCAATATTTTGTGTTCACTTGAGAAGAGACAGAACTTCAGAGAAGGGTTTGGGGTGAGAGGAACCAGAGGTGTGTTGCTGCTATCTCCATATAGCTGAAGTATGTGTTCTGTTTTTGTTAAAGCGTGTGAGCCAAAGAGTGCATAACCAGTCCCTGTGCCTCACATTTGAATCACTGTTGTGCTAAGGTCAAATATAAACATTTCTTGACTGTTTATTTCAACACAGATGTTTTAGAAAGGTTGATAGTGGCTGGAAGAGACAATATGAAGAGCTTTGTTGGATATATGGTGTCACTAATGGCTGGAGCTGTATTGCAGTAAAAGCATGTTATCAAAAATGTGGTGTTGTCACTTACAAAACTGGTCAAATATATTCCATGTACAAGTTAAACATTTCTAAAACCCCTCGTGTTCTGATTTTTCTGCTAGTGCCGCTGCTTAGCTGGGGCCTCAGGTAAAATCTGTTTCCCAGGTTCTTTTCACAGCTAATTTTTGTCCACTATCTTCAAATACAAAAGCCCATAGTTTGGTTCTATTACCTTGTATTGTATAACAGTGAGTTGCAGACTCTTTGATGCTTCCCAAGGCATAATTTGCAAGTATGTAAAATGTGTGACCTATTTTTTATGATTTTTTAATAATGAATGCACAAATAAACCGATGTGGATTAGAAGGGTGGGTTGGATGGTTAGGGTGTGAAAGCCATGAAGATAAACCAGTCAGTTTACACTGCCTGCAAATATAACCCTTATTCTCTTAAGCATGAATATTTGCTGCATCACATCCCAATGAGGAGGTGAAGGAGGAGAGGGTGTGCACTGTATGGGTCTGGCTTGAATCTTGATTCACACAGGAATTTACAATATGTGTGGTTTTATTTCCAAACAGATTTCCTCAGACTTGTCAGGGGCAGTTGTCTTTCAGTGAAGCATGAATACATTAGGGTTTTAAGTAAATCTGCAGCACAGACATCTGAGAAGCTGCTGCGTAATTTAACCGAAAATCTAAGGATGAGCTTTCACAAGATGGCTGAGCCAAACTAATGGCTTGCTGCTGCCTAGAGGGACAGCTGCTCTGTTCCTTCCCAGTCCTGCTCCTGGTTTATCCAGTGTTGCTTTTTCCTTTATGCAGGCTCTGGCATCATCTTGCTTATTCAAATCATTTATCTCTTTAAAAAAATTCCCCAACAACCAAAACACCCTGAACCTCCCCTCCCTAAAAGAAATCCTAATCAGTTGGCTTTCATTTCCCCTTCTACCAAAAAAAAGCAGTGTTAGCAGGAATTTGTGGCCAGCAGGTAGGGATCTAGGGAATGCCACTGTCCTGGAAACATTGAACTCTTTCATGGCTCAATAATTGCAGGGAACAGCCATTCAGATGTGTGCCAGTTAACAAGTCCTCTTTGAAACTGATTTCATACATACTTATATTAGAGGCTTTTGTTAGAACCATGAATGATAGTGCATATAAATTTTTCAAGTAAACAGCTGAAAATACAAAAATATGAAAAGTTCAGTTCAGCTGGTAGTAGTGCCCTTGTTTAAATTAGATGAAAGCAATGCAAATTTGATTGGAGACACAGAAAAATCCAGCTTTATAGCTGTATATTTTGGTCATCATAACATTATTTGTGCTGTCATTTATTAGCTTCCAATAGGAATTTTAAATGAGATGTTTAAGAAATATCTTAATAATCTTTTTTTTTCTTTGTAGAACTGAAGGAAGGTCATCATGGGAGCATTTTTAGACAAGCCAAAGATGGAGAAGCATAATGCCCAGGGGCAAGGGAATGGGCTGCGTTACGGTCTGAGTAGCATGCAAGGCTGGCGCGTGGAAATGGAGGATGCACATACGGCTGTGATTGGTTTGCCAAATGGACTTGATGGATGGTCGTTTTTTGCTGTGTATGATGGGCATGCTGGATCACAGGTTGCCAAGTACTGCTGTGAGCATTTATTAGATCACATCACGAGCAACCAGGATTTTAAAGGGCCAGATGGGCCACCATCTGTGGAAAGTGTAAAGAGCGGCATCAGAACAGGTTTTCTGCAAATTGATGAACACATGAGAGTCATCTCTGAGAAGAAACATGGCGCAGACAGAAGTGGGTCAACAGCTGTGGGTGTCATGATTTCTCCCCAACACACGTACTTCATCAACTGTGGAGACTCGAGAGGTTTGCTGTGTCGAAACAGGAAGGTTCACTTCTTCACACAGGATCACAAACCAAGTAACCCACTGGAGAAGGAGCGTATACAGAATGCAGGTGGCTCTGTGATGATTCAGCGTGTGAATGGCTCCCTTGCTGTTTCCAGGGCACTTGGGGACTTTGATTACAAATGTGTCCATGGGAAAGGTCCTACAGAACAGCTGGTCTCACCCGAGCCTGAAGTTTATGAAATTGAGAGATCAGAAGAAGATGATCAGTTCATCATCCTGGCGTGCGACGGTATCTGGGATGTTATGGGAAATGAAGAGCTGTGTGACTTTGTAAGATCCAGACTTGAAGTCACTGATGACCTTGAGAAAGTTTGCAATGAGATAGTTGACACCTGCTTGTACAAGGTAGCCAGACTTGAGAGAAGGAGTTTACTGTTTTTCAGTATTACAAGTTTACGAACAAGTTAATAATAAGTTTGATTCCAGTCTATAAGTATCCAGTGGTTTATGTTAACATGACTTTGACAGTGATGACCGTGTTTCCCACAAAAATGGTGATAGAGGAGGAATGAACATGCAACAGAAACAATGTTTTTCTGTGTGGTTTTGGTTAATTAAGAGTTTATAATCATGTACACATATATTGTGATCAATGGAAAGCTAGAAGCTGGTGGGAATTTATGGGCAAGCCAAGGACAATAACTGCCCTTTTCTGTTTCTTAACATACTTCTACAAAACCTTAACTTTTAAGACTTAATCAGACTAGAGAGTAATTTTTCCCCTTCCTAATCTTCCCCTGCTTTCTTGGGCACATAGTAGTAAGGTTAGTGTCCTATTTACACCAAGATAAATGCAGAATGCATGAGCCTTGACTTCATATTTTGCAGTTTAAAATTTCTTCGCGACCCGACTTTTTAAGTTAGTTTTTATTTTAGTTTTATTATTGTATTTCTTAATTAGTTTTGTGTGATACAGCTCTGTAACCAGCTCAAGTAGAGGAAGATGGGACTATTTGGTTTAACAAAGCTATGTAACTGTGTGCATTAACTTCTATTTTGTATTAATAAGTTGCAGTGTGATGCAGTTACTGAGTTTCATAGCTTGATACTTATTTTGCAAAGGCAAACTGGAAATCCTAATATTAAAAAGCCAACTTTTTTGATCCTAAAGAGGCAAGACAACATCTCTGCTCTTGCCACGTGGCTAACAGGATCATTATTTCCCATTTGGAAAACTGTAATTGCTTTCCAACACCTTAGCAGATTGATAATGCTTATATTTTTTATTATTTTTGTTTGGTAATCCTATAAACAAATACCAGGAAAGTGAACGGTGGCTTGTGGATGCTGTAAGCCTTGCAGGAGCCAACTGTCAGCACCTCCCCTTACACCCATATACTCTTGTTCTGAACACTGGCTTGTTCTTGATCTTGCTGACATCAGTGGGTTTAATTCGTGTTAAAAGTTAAGCCTATGGATGCGTGTTTGGAGACCAAAGCACTGGGTATTGAAAGTAAACTAAACAGTTTCTTTGCATAAGCAGAATGTGTTTGTATTTTAACATATTCAAGTATTTGGGTTCTGTTTAGTTGGGGTTTCAAATGTTAACATTTCAAAGAACATTTTTTGCAAAGGCCTGGGTACCTTCCAGCTGGTCTTCTAACAAATTCTCTCACTTGTAACTTTCCTTGTTTTATACAAAAATAAGGAAAAACCTAATAGCTGTGATTTTAGGTGGAAGCACTGTCTGAATTCAGCACCTTCCTGCTTAGTGCTTTTAAGCAGTAGTGGTTTGTTCACCCATTCAGCTGTTTTCCCAAAACAATTGGATAGTACTTAAAACAAGATGGAACACAACTTTGTAATTACACATCACTCATTACTAATGTCAGTTTTTAGAAGACAATGGGCTGTTTGTAAGTGGCTCCATGTAGTCTTCAGATCATAAAAGAGGAAAGAACAAAGTGACTTAACAGTTGTGTGGAATGAATGGGCATGGAATTCTGTAAGAGGGTATGGGGAAATTAACGGTAATGATAATATTAATACATACTAGTGAAAGTTGGAGTCTAAGCCTTACGATTTGTGAATTTCTGTGTTTAAAATGTTTTGATGTGTATTTAGCCTGGTGTGTATACATTTCTCAAATCATTTTTTCTTTTCCACCAGGGAAGTCGAGACAACATGAGTGTGATATTGATCTGTTTTCCGAATGCACCAAAGGTATCGCCAGAGGCGGTGAAAAGAGAGGCAGAGTTGGACAAGTACCTGGAAAGCAGAGTAGAAGGTGGATCATTTAAAAAAAAATAAGTAACTTTGTTTCTAAACAGACCCCTGGCCCCCTTCCCCTTCCAACAACTAAAACCTTAACACATACAGGCTTTTTAATAGACCTTCAAGTGCCGTTGGCCATCCTGTGTACCTCTTAAAAAGGCACTCATATATGTCCTGAAAAAGTTCTGCTCTGAAAGTGCAGCAGCTTTATAGCCCTGAAAAATATTCAGGATGGCAGAGAATTCATTTGTGCTCAGTGTTCTTCCTGAGTCTGTTGACAGCACTAACTTCAGACCAGTGAGTCCTGATTCCTGTTACATGGAGTTAAAAGAAAAGAATGAGAATATTTTGCAAAGTGTCTGTGAAGGTGGTAATTTGAGTGCCATTTTTCCATATAGTTAAGTACAAATCAGTTAGCTGTAATATTTTATTATCCAGTTATAGTAGGGTTACAACTTGATTACTGTAATCTTTAAGCACCTGCTAACATATTTACTTATTTGAAAGTATGTCAGAAATTTGTCAAAGCTAATCTTTAAGCATTCATGACAAAACAAAAGCTAGGAACTCATTCTGATAGTAACTTGAAAATTTTGCTTTAAATTTGTATTTCGTGATTTTTAAACTTTAAATTGAAACTGCAAGTCTGGGACTTTTTGGATCACATAAAAATGATATTTGAAATCAATATGATTTAAAGAATTTCTAGTTAAAACTGCATTTATAGTGCCTTTTGGTATTTAAAACCAACTACAGTTTGGAGTTTGTTTCTGAAACATAAGACACGCTGTATGCATTATTTGCATAGGTTAAGTCTATTTGTGCAGTGGACTCCTCTAGACCTTTATGTTACACGTCTAGTTATGTGTGTATACTCCCAAGAATCCTTAACAGCACACAGGACGTGATAGGCAGAGTTCTCCACAACTATGGTAGCAGTCATTAATAAGTTAGAGGAGTAGATTATGCACTTTCTTCCTCCTTAACTTGCATGAAGGTAACACAGTGCAGCTCCAGAAATTTCACAGAGAACTTGCCTACATGTTAATTGTGGGCTCGGACAAATTAATGTGCAATTTTTAAAGCACTTGCAGCCTGTGTAGGTGCCCCTTCAGAAAGCACCACGTTTTTCAAAGGCCTCATTCGCAAGGTCTTGGCAAACTGCATCTGTTCTGCCCCTGAACAAACGTCCAGGCAGACATTCCTGTGTTTGAATCTTAACACTTGCCTTAGAGGAGGAGTTGGTGCACAGTAAGTGATGGTGTGAATCTCCCTGACAGCGTAGCAGGAATATCCGAGTGCAGTCACACTGCAGGAGGAAGGTGTCAGATGGCTTTCTCCGGAGCAGGTTTGCACCAGGCGTTTGAGGAGCTTGCTGTTGTGTGCCCACCCACAGATTTGGTGAAGAACAAGTGTGCTGTACATTCACACGTTAATTTACAGCATGGTAACTCTCCTTATCTGGGAAAGTATTGCCTTCTTATCTTAGATATTTTGTCTGAGTTCAGACAAACCCATGACCTAGAATATGAAAATATGATCAGGCCAAGGCTGCGTCTTCAGCTGGCCTCTTTGTACCCCAGGAATACTGCAGTGAGGAAAGCTGGCATTTTTGTACAGCTGCTTCATTTTATAAAGGCAGAGCCTAAACACTGGACCTGCATGTGATTTTGGTACATATAAGGAATTTGGCTGCTGGTACTTCGGATTTATACAAATAGAAAATTTCAGGAATGAGCAAAGTGTGATAATTGCATAGAAGCAGAAGGATTCTGTATGTAGTTATAAAGCACTTTAACACTAATTTAATGGGATGATGTCTGAAGAACTTGAGGAAATATATTGTACTTCTCCTCAAGGGTCTTTGCTTCTTTTTTAGAATTATCCTCAATCTTTTGTCTATTGTTGCACAAAAATATTATTTAAATTAATGAATATGTAGTAAACACTACTCAACCCAGCAGTGATTTGTATCAGCTGTGTGCAGAATTTGGCCTTTTAGGTCTTACTTGTGAGAAAAGTTGAAAGGCTGAACTAAAGCAGAACTTCCAGAATAGGAGTTGATTAACTTTGTTACATTTAACTAAATTCCTGTGCCACTGTGTTGTTTCTTAAAAATGCCTTATTGGCTAGTAAGGTAGGACTGCTGCAGCATCTGAAACTTCATACACTACAGTGAATAATCTTGCTCTTATCTTAGGATACTGTGAGAGTGGCAGTACTTAACTTTTAAAAGCCTAATTTTTGGCTGAAGGAACTAAAAAATATAAAGAGTACTTTTAGAATGATCTTACTAATCTGTAATATCAATTTAAAATTGAATTTCATTAAAGTGGAAACTTGGTCAAAATTCATAATATGTATTTTTATGCACTTCAGTACTCAGTGAAGTCCAACAAGTAATGAGAGTCGATGCTTACTAATGTGCATTTTTTTCTGGTTGTATTTTTATCCCCTCAGCCCAGAATATATCTTTATACTGTTAAAAAGTAGTGCAAATTTTAAGACTGAATAGGATTTAGTACTGATGGTCATCTTGAATAAGGAGAGATGATTCAGATTTTTAAAAACATATAAACTTTTCTACTTACCATGTCACTTAAGACTCTCCTTTTACTACTTCTGATGTGTTTGTGGTCCAGATTTGTAGCTGCAACAAATAATGGAAGAAGCAGCAAGTGTGGAGAAGCATCCTTGTGCCATTACTTGCAATAAATCAATGTTACCCCTAAAATATCATGTGAACTTCATGGTAAAAGTAATCAGTCTTTCCAAAATGTGTTGCTATTATTTGCACTAATATGTGTTATTGATGTGTTGATTCTAAAAAGAAATTTGTCTAAGCTTTTTTCTGTTCTCATTTTTTTTTTACATAAAACCATTCCGTAATAGATAATCCTTGCAATATTTATACCTATGTAGAGATAAATAATTTTAATTTAGCTGTTATATGTTCCTTCCCTAATTTTCACAAAAACAAAGCTCTGGCTTTTTCTTAAACTATATGTGGAATTCCCATTTTTGAATCCTTTATTTTAGGGTTGTAAGTACATTTTTTCAGTACTTGATGCCATGAAAATGTGTAGAAGGTTTAAAAGTACTTTAAAGATTGGGGGGAGGGTTGAAGATGTATTGAAACAAGATAATTCCAATAAATTAAACACAGCTAGCAGACCGACTCCATTTGTTGTGTCCTCAGTGTTCATTCAGTCTGTATCTATAGTTTTATCAAAATATAAATGTATTCATTTAGTGGAGACTGTATGTTAAATGTACTACAGTTACAGGTTGTGAAACTGTGTAGTATAGGTCAACTATAAATTCCTTATTTTTGTACAGCAGAACTTTAGCACTAGCACAATGTAGCATATACTAGATGTTCAAAATTGCACAATAAAGGAACTTGGCAAACCAAATCTGAGATCTTGGCTTCTTATTCAGATTTAAGAGTCTTAGATTATTTATTTGCTAAACTAGATGGTAAAATGGATTTTGGCTATAGATTTTGAGGAAATGGCAAGTTTTTGAGGTGTCTCTGGTGTGCGGTGTCATGTATTTAAAATGTAGGTTTTGAAGTAAACAGCTTAAAGCTTTGTGCTGCAGAGTTTGATTCTGGTTGAGGACTAGGCAGTGTTTCCACTGTACCTTGCAAATAATTTACACAGCCTGACTGCAATATAGAGCTGATGGTTTTTGTAAACACACACAGCCCTGAAAAACTATTGCATACACAGAAAGTAATTCACAATTGTTTTTAGTTTGTTTGGGGTTTTTTTGACTAAAAAGGACTGGATACCTGTTGGTTTTAAAAGCTTTCAGTGTGCCTTATCTCACAAATTATAAAATGGAAACTTGGTATGTTCTGGAATTATTTAGGGCAAAACCTGAATGCTTGAGCATTTTTCAAAAGTGGTACTGATGAATTCCAACTACTTTCAACTGTGTAAATGCTTTATTACATGAATAGTGTGCATGTACGTACATGCATGTATAGATGTGCACATATGTACACATTACTGTATGCATGTTGCAGTATTCACTTGAAGATCAACAGCACCAGGTCTTAATAATTCATGTATTTTGCAATTTCTGAGAGCTCACGTTTACAGAGAAACTGATGAGATGCATTTTTGAAAATGTACTTGTTCTTTAAGCTTCATAAAATGCCTATTTAAAGAGCGACTCTTCAGGGTTGGTATGGTCTGAAATCTCTTGAATTCAAATAAAACTGTATGTTTATGACTTGAGGAGAAAGACAAGCAAACACAAAAAAACCCCCAAAACAAAAAACCAACCAGGCCTAAGAATAAAGTTAAAGAATTAATTTCCTGACAAACGTGACTGTGGTTACAATACAGATTCTCTTCACCCAGAAGCTGAAGTGGATCAGCTTTAAGTTTCTGCCCAGTATTTAAATATTCCCTGAGTTGAGGATGGAACTGTCAATTAGATGTGATGTCCCTGGCTTTAATTTATATGTAATAGTTCTTAAAATTTGCATGTTGCTGTAACACAGTGAGGTACAAGTATTGATTAATACACATACAGCCATGGGAATTATTTTTAACATGTCTAACCTTTTATTTCTTGAAAATATTATGTTTTCTGTGGTGCCAGTAATATTTTATCTTGTGTTGCAGAAATAAAGCTGATGTTAATATCTGCCTCATGCCTTGGGCATTTTATGGGAAGATATTACATCTTCTATTCTAATGTATAGCAGAAAAGCCATTAAAGATTTTTTCCCTGCTGTTCTTAAATAGCTGTGTATTTCCAAAACCAGTGAGCATGTTAACAGCAGTATGTGTCACATCTGTTCCAGGTTTTTCCTTATGGAACCAAAGTTAACAATTACCATGTTGAGTACGGGCTGTCATTTTTTTTTTTTTTTTTGGTTTTTTTTAATGTTAAGCTGCCTTTTTATAAAACTGAGTGTTTCAATCTTTTTAAGTTAAATTTGGACTGCACTTACAAAAAAAGTACTTCTGATTCCCAGAGATCATAAAGAAGCAGGGTGAAGGAGTGCCAGACTTAGTCCACGTGATGCGTACGTTAGCAACTGAGAGCATCCCAAACCTCCCGCCGGGGGGGGAGTTGGCGAGCAAGTGAGTTCACATCAGTGTACATGTGGTTTTTGATTGAAATCAGATCTTAACTGCAAGGCCACCCTTAAAAGCGGGGGGGCAGGGAGGGAGGAAGGGCACAGGACAAAAGGTGATGATCTGTTCTCCAATTTTTATTACTCGGTTGTTCTGGATGAAAAGGACAAGCATAAGAACAGAGTTAACTATGAATCACTGTGAAAATTAAATGTCAAACTGTAGTTTGGGAAGAAATGAGGGGTTTTTAAGGGTGGCCTGAGTGTCTGATTTTTTGTAATTAACTGGGGTTTCTGGGGGGAGGTTACACTTGAACATGCAAAAATAATACACTGATTTTAATTACTTGGATATGTTGTTGCACACTTCAACAAGAAGTGATATACATAAGATGTTCTGCTTGGCAGCTTTCTTTTCTTGTCTGTAGCTAAAGCCATGTTGTAATTGCTTAAAAATTTGCTTTTGTTTCTCTCTGCTTGTGACAAATCAGTAAACGAGATGGAAGTCTATCAAAAAAGAAAAGTGGGAAGCTAAATTTGCAGCTTTACGTAGCTGGCTTTGTCCTTGAAGAGTTCAGTGGTGAATATTCTGTGGCTTCTCAAATGTTCAGTTTTTAAGGAAGCAATGTGCTTAGCTTGTTTGCCCCCCAAACCAAATGCGTTTTGGTTCAAAAGATTGTTCATGAGCCTGTGCTGTGTTAAAATGGATTGGGCACATCTGGTACAGAGGTTTTTTAACCTTTCAGAATATAATTTTTGTATCATACCAAAACATGAAGACCGTAGGCACATAATTGAATAAATGATAAATTGTTAAATTGAATAAATTATAAAATGATAACTGTAAAGATGGCTTCTACAAAACAATATTGTTCCTATAGGAACTGCTTGACTAGGAAAAGAAGAGATGGCAATTTAATTTATTGTAGCATCTATTTAGGATGGGTTGCTGCAGTATTGAAGTATCAGTGAGTCAGTTACTCATGAAATGCAGCATATAAGTTGATTTTTCTTAATCCTTTGGCTAGCAGTAGCATCATGGCTGTGGAGAAATGCTGAAGTGCCTGACTTCTGTGGGATTTTGTGTCTTAGTGGTGCTGTATTGAATAGGGACTGATAGAAATACGGATTTAATTGGATGTTCAAGTAACGTAAAGCACTGTTGCCAATTTGGAAGGAAAATAATGCTTTTCAAGAAACCTGCCTGCATTTAGAATCAAAGATACTTATTTCTTGAAAGATACGGGAAACTTTCCAGTCCATTCATGCCATGTACTCTGTGTGTAATTGCTTGATTTTGTTGCTTTAAATCCAGCCTCTTCTTCCATGCCCTATAATCATTCAAGTAGATTCACTGCAATGTTTATACGTGGTAGTTCCTGACTTTTCAGTGTTACGGGATGATTTCAAAGCCTGTCATCTGCTTTTTTTCTTCTCTTGCACTCCTTTGTGATTGCTCTGCATGCATTCATCAGCAGTTTAAAGGTTGTTCTTTGAAGTTTGTTTTGTATCACAGCCTGCTACTTCGTCATACTTGGTTCTGCAGAAGGGGATCTGGAAGAAAGTTGTATTTGAATTCCTGTTTTTTTCTCCCCTTTTTGTTTCCTGCTCTCCCGTCAAAGTTGTTTTGTTATATACTGGGAAAGGGAAAGGCTTCCTCTTCCTGCAGCCTCACTTTGGGGTTGGGGTTTTTTTGACTATCAGTTTTCAAGAAAACATTTTCACCCTGTGTTAAAATAAATGAATAAAAATCATGTTGCGCATTTGCATGTTGATCGCAAATTTTCTATTAATATTTTATCAATTTATGTATCAGTTTTCTATTAGAATTAGAAAAGTCAAGAATCCCAGAGATAAAAGTTAGTTTCTAGTTATCTTAAATATTCTTAGCATGTTTTTTTAAAAGGAGGAAACTGTCAAGATACTTGAATTAATTTAAAAATATTTTTTACCAGACAAAATTTGTCTCAGTCTGAAGAAACAATACATGAAATTGCTATTTGCATTTCAATCTTTTTTTGAGAAAAGTTGCAGCCTCACCTGACTGTCAGGTTGTGCTCTTCTCCTGCTGAACTCTGAGGGATATTCAGCCTTGTTTGTCTTGATCCTGAAGGTTTGAAAGCATATGGAATCTTTGATGACAGTTAGTGCTAACTTGCAGTAAGCATGGTTCTGTGAATTTGGAATCTTTTAAAGTTTGCGGTTTAAATTAAAATTGGGAGTTTGACTTGTGAAAAAAAAGACACAACCTTAAAGTCTTGTGGGTTTTTTCTTGTTTTGCTCTAGACGGAGTGTGATTGAAGCCGTTTATAACAGACTGAACCCCTACAGGAATGATGATGCTGTAAGTATATTTTCTCTTACATTATCTTTCTCCCCACCCCAATTATTTTGGCTGTTTTGTAAAGAAACACACTAGTTCTTGCTAAAGACCCCTTCCCCCAAGAAAGGAATAACACTGTTGTGCTCTTTGAACTGTGTTTTATAATCGTTTTCTGCTACCTTCTGCTGATTGTAACCTCAGAACTCCAGTATGGTTGATTCATTTGTCCTCTGGATTTCATTACTTCGGTCCTGCTTGGGTTTCCAAGTGCTGCCAAATGGTGGAAAGAGTCATGGAGGGTTTTTTACCCCTTCTTTGTGGGAGACATTTTTCCCCAAATATGAAGAAGAAAAGGGCTATATCTAAAGGTTAAACAGATGTGTTAAGAATATATTAATTTACCAAATGAACTGTGAACACACCAAAAGTGTGTAAACACTTTTATTCTTAGCCATGGAGCATCTTACAGCAAGCAGTTTGGATACAAGAAAGCTCTAGAATATGAACAGTGATTCCAGTTGCAGTTTGATCACCAGAAACCATGTTCTGTCACCAAAAGTGCTGTCATAAAGTACTTAAACTGATCCTTTAACTAGCAGCAAAAATTGCTTACATGTTTAGATGTGACATAAGTGAAATGCAGCCAAACATAAGGATTGTGCGTTGGCTTTACAACTGTGCACTACTTTATTTGGCAGTTCTCATTCTATTTTTAGCATAATTCCTAAGTAGTGGCCGAAAGATGATGCTTTACCTGCAAAGTACATTCTGTAGTATGTTGCTGTTCTGCAAACGTACAGTACACAAACTTTGTGATCATGTTGGCAGCTGGGATAGAGAAATTTGCATATGGAATAGTTGGCAAGCAGCTCCTGCAGTTTTACTCATACTACTTTTATTCTTCATTCTTGAAACAACCATTTTGGTCTTTCATATAATTGCTCTCCTTTGCTGCTTCTGGTCCTGGAAGGAAAAGCTGGAGGTGGTACTTTTGCAAAGGGCAATTTCAGTTTGTGGTTTTTTTACTACACCTCCGTGCCAACTGTTCCTCCCTGGTTTGTAATGGATTCTGTGTGCAAGTTTGAATGAAGGCTGCAGAACCTCAGTGCTAAGAAATTATCATGTGTGGCATTGCTGGAGACTTAATCGGACTCTTTCCTCTCGAAGGAGTCACTAAGGCAGTGCTTTAAAGAGGAGCAATACTTGTGTCTCCTGCAGTGTCAGTAATGGTGGGAAGTGTGGCTGTGGAAGCACCAGGATACGCTGTTGTTAAAGCCCATCGTGGCCCTTAATTGCTTAGGGAAGGGGAGCAGGTGGTGCTGAAACATCCCAAGGCTGCAGGGCAGCAGTTTGCTCTGATTTAGCTGTTGCTTCAGCTGCAGAGCTGTGGCCCCACTGGCCGTGGTTAACCTGTGAGCACACCTGAGGAGGCAGGCAGTAAAGGATGAGTACAGAGCAGTCTTAGCAAGGGAAAAGGAAACGGGCTGGCACAAAGGCAAATGGATTAGAAAACACTTAGTAAAATTAGATACTGGTTAAACCAGGAATTGGTTAAACATTTCTCAGGCTTGTGGTAGTGACACAAAATCCACTGTTGCCTTTGGGGATAAATGGACCAAATTTTAGGGACACTCAGGTATTGGATAGATTGTAATGGCAAGCATTGTGGCCATACAATTATGATTTGGAACACAGCATATCTCTACTTTCAGGGGGTTTTTTTTATTCTATACATTTATTTTTTTCCCCTTGTGGATTTATTAGCTTCCAAAATTACAATTTCCTTCAGTTGCCCAAACTACACTTTTATAACCTTAAATTAGAAGTGTTAAAATAGCTCTGAGTTATAACAGGGTATCAGTTGATGTCTGTATCTTCCTTTGCTGTGAGGGAGGGCTGAGAACACAAAAGATGGTAGTGGTGATAACACACAGCATGAGGCACATCCTGCTCTTTCATTGCACCTGTGTACTGAGAGTATCCATTTTGTATTACGTCTTAAGTACTCTGAAAATAGCTAGAAATGCTCTGGAAATGCTTTTGAGTAATATTCCTAGGATATTATTTTCAGGATTGCTAAAAGACTTGGTCATGTTTTGACGTGTCTTGGTTCTAATGCTTCATTAATTAAGAATCTGTGGGGTTTAGATACTTCTTAAAAGCTGTTTCTGAAAGGGGAGAGAAAACAGGCTCCTGAAATGATTTAAGTCTTTACCCTTTTCAGTCTGGATTATCCAGAAACTGCTGCAACCATGGGCACTCCAGACTTTAAAGGGTTCCTTCTTTTTTCTTTAAGGATTCTGCCTCAACTGATGATATGTGGTAAAACTGCTCATCTAGCTGTGGAGTTCATGTTTCATCCTGCAAATGAAAGTGCAGCCCAACCTCAGTGACCCTTCTTAACATCCATCCTCAACCTTAATTAAAGAAGGGAATATGATGTGTTGGTGAGAGTGACTACAGCAGTACGACATCTAGCCCAGGAACTGATCTTTTTTGTAAAACAGACTTCTGTAAACGTGATTTCAAACCATAAATTCATGTTGTAAATCAAACTCCAGCAATTTATGTTGTATGATTTTGTTTTTGTAAAGTGCAATTGTCTTTGTACAAAATGCTCATATTTAATTATGAACCGCTTTAAATCACTATAAAGGTTAGAAGAAATGTTTTGGCTTGTGTGATGCAACAATATATATCCCTTTTTAAATCATGTTGTGGTTTTGGATTGCAAGGAGCAGCAGCCTAGCCAGCTAGGTGCTCAAGAGGTGCACAAAACTGTAAAGATAACTTTTTGGTTTGTATGAAAGCTGAACTCATGGGCAACTTACCAGAAATTACAGTGTGCGAATTTTGCTTGGCAATGGAAAAATAACTTAAGAGTAGTGCACATTCTTCAACAAACATACATCATTTTCTTGGATGCACTCCTGCTCTCACATTGAGTTGAAGGGATTTGTGATTTTGAGTTCAGTGGGAGTTAAATCATGCCCTATTAATAGTATCGTGTTCATATGTGTACGAATTTTGGAATTAGAATGCCCTGGTTCTTTGCACCTCTTTTTTCATTAACCCTTCCCTGAAACTACTAATCACTGAGCACGAAGGCAACCTTCTACGTGCAGTAGGAGTCTGCAGCATTTTTACAATCCTGATTGGCTGGGTCTGCTGCTGTTCCAAGTAAAATACTCTGAATTCCATTTTATCAATAAAGCTTGATTTAACAAACAAGACATTTACCCATAAATGTGTAATTCCTTTTTTCCTGCCTTTTAAAATGTCAGTGCCATTGTAAATGATATTTTACTTGTGGAAGAATATTTTTATTAATTGGTAGCCCATTTTTAAAATGGGAAGGATTTTGATTATTGCCCAAGACATAGCCATATGCTAGAGGATGATGTGGGATTAATCCGTTACCCTATTTTTTACAAGTGTGGGTTTTTTCAGGCTTTTTGGTGTTGTTTTTTTTTTCTCCTCCCTACTGAAGACGTGCATTGGTTTGAATTTGCCTACTGTTTGATAAAAATACATTTGTCAAAGCCTGACAATCTTTAACATTTTATGGTGTGTGTTTTTAATTGACCCACTTACTTAGAATGAGAGACTAGTGGTTAAACAGTACTTGTGATTTGAGGTATAGCATGTTGACAATATTTAACTGTTCGTTGTTTAAAATTCTAATTTAAAATTTTATAAGATAATAAACTAATTTGATTTAAGCTTAGCTTTCTCCCATTGAGCATACGAAAATTAAGTTTTCAAGTCAGTCGTGTTTGCAAAACTGCTGTTTTGTGCACCTTGTATTGTCTTTTTGGTTGAGAATATTGTATTTAATATGTAGTTTACTCATTTAGTAGGCAGATTCCCCAAAAGGAAAATCAGTAAACCAAGTAGATTGTAACATTTACTGCAGTTAAACAGAATCAAAACTTGGTGTATAATTACTTTTTGATAGGAAAATGTAGTACAATGCATTTTGCTATATTTGTCTTTCCCTAACTTTGACATATACATATTTGTATATATAGCCTTAAAACTAATGCAGAGTTAGGGAACACTGAACAGTGAAAAAGTAACTTATAGTGTCTTGGAACTAAGTATAGTATATACCAGCAAACTTTTCTTTTATCCCTCTTGTCTATGTGGGGTGCTTAAACGTAACTTCATTGTATTCAGTTTGTAATCTGTTCAAGCATGAATGAAGAAAACATAAGCACTATTTGTATTTATAAATTTATAGCAATTTTTGCTTAAAGAACCAGTTCCTTACCTACCTATGAATAAATGCTTAAAATGTCTAATTTTGTTGTAGAGTGCAAAACTATAATGATGTTAAGTTATAGCTTCACAGGCACCTAATTAACGAGCATATTTAATAATACATGGCGTATTAGTGCGAAAAGCTAAACTTAATTTAGGACTAGGCAGATGAAGTTCTGTCCTTTTTCATAGAGACTAAAGTTTAGTTTTGAAAACTGCAAAACCTTGAACTGGACTGTGGAACCTTTGAGTTTTAAACTTTAAAAATCAGAAGCAAAACTGTGGTGTGAAAAGCCATACTTCAAACCATAATCACTTAAACTGTCTCAGTGACAAAGGAGATTTTTGAAGCCTCTTCTGACGAGGTCTCCTAAAGGTTAGAAAGAAAATAATTCTGCTATTGCTACAGGCATGTAAGTAGGTTTGAGGGTAGTGGCAGAAAGCCCGTTTCAGGCCTTTCTCTCTCCCGCCTACGTTCAGCGTTTTGATGAGGTCAGAGCACTGAATTATGATGTATGCATAAACACTGCCATTTTAGATACAGATTTTGATTACAGAATAAACGAGTTAAGTATATAAAGCATCCTAGAAAAGAGGCAAGCTGTACTTTTCACTGCTCTGAAAACAAAAAGGCACTTTTGCACCTTTGTGCATCTCCTTCTTGCACCAGAAACTTTTTTTTTTTAAATGCTAAAAACATTAGCACCTCAGGGGCAAGGCAGCAATTTTTATTTTGAAGTATTGTGTGCTATTTATTTCCCTCTTGGAAAAAGATTCCTGTGTGACAAAAATGAAAACTGTGTGATGTTAAAAGATGTATTTTTAAATACATGTTCAAATAGGATGGTCCCGATTTGCTTGTTTTTAAAAGAAAATGACATTTGTAAAGCTACTCTGCTTCGTATGCCATGCAACTTTGTTTTCCTTCTGCATTTGACAGCTTCACTGGCTTCAGTTTCTGTGAGTTTTGTTCGAGTCAGATTAAATGTTTTGCTGATTGTTCTGGGAGAATACCTGTACTGCTTTATAGACAACTGTTCCAAATAATTCTCGCTAATTCAGCATTGAAATATGTTCAAGACAGAGGCTTCTAAAATGTGCTTTAAACCAATGTTGGATGAACTAAATGCAGTGGCGTTAAGTAGGGTTCTAGGTTTGCAAGGCTTTGTAAATCCGTGGTATCCGTAGAGTCCCCGGTACATGTGCTGAGTTATGGAGCCAGAGCCTTTCAGCTGGGCCTGCTCTCACCTGGCCCAGGAGCAGCACCACCACGACCTTGATGCTCGGCCCTGATGCATTTAAACTTGGAGCTGGAGTCAGAGTTGGAGAGAGAAATTTCATCTGCTTGTCGTTAAAGTGCTCTGGATTGCGGCAGTCGTGGCTTGTGTCAGCGAGGTGCCTGATGAATCCTGAGCAGCAGATGAGTCATGGTAGCACTTGATAGTTCCTGCAGGTGCCAAAGCTAATCTTTTCAACATTTACTTGTAATAAACTGACTTCCATGTCCATTACATTATTTATTGCAAAGCTGGTGCTGTCACTATGTACGTTAACGTCTGAGCCATTTTGCTCAGTTCAAGAATTGGAAACTTAAGGTGATTTAACAAAATTAGGGATCAGTTTTTACTTCAGTTGATTCCCTGATAGGAATCCCACCTTAATTTACACTGGGGTAGAACAGACTTCCTATTGCATTCCATTTTTAGTGGTTTGTATACTAAGGGATGTGGTTTCATGATCAACTTATGTCAAGACTAAACCATTGCTCCAAGTTTGCCCCTACTGCCTTTTTTTGTGCCAGTGCTTGTCCTTACGTGGGCGTGCAGTTAGGAGAAAGAAAAAACCTGTTCCCTTCAGCAGGGTGAATTGATAATCCAGCTGTGGGGTGCTGGTGCTCAGGAAAGATGGAGTGGGGAGACAGAACTGAGAGCAAAGGAATGGTTGCACCACCTCTCCTGCCATAGTTTGGGAAGCCACACCCAGATAAATGATGGCCTGTGTAGGGAGTATCGAAGCCTTTGCAGATCTTTCCCCACTCTGTACTTAAGACAAATATTTTGCTTCAGGAAACATTTTAAAAACTGGAACCATCAAACTTTGGTCTAAACATCTTGTGTGTGTTCTGTGCTGACAATCTGACTCTGTGTTCTCCAGAGGTGTAGCTCTGTCCTGTGGGAGAGCCAGCACAGCTGCCACAATTAGGTTAATGATATGGTTGTTGCAGTTTACCTTATTCAGGTTAATGATATGGTTGTTGCAGTTTACCTTATTTCAATGTACATCAGGATTTCATCATGCCGAGGTGTTCACCTTCATCTCTGTCTGGACCTTCTTGAACTGCTTTTATGCACAAATGACTTGGTGTCTTTCAGTTCCTTGATATTTAAACTTGGCCATGTCTGAAAGTGGCTAACCTTTGGGAAAACAGTGCCCTTTCCCTCGTCCTTTGGCATATACTGTATTTAAGACAAACCTGATGCACCTTGCGTGGGTTCAGAAACAGCAAAACTGTGTAGAGCTACAGGGCTGTAACCTGTCTTCTTCTGTAGAAAATGAATTGTTTCTCTGTGCCAAGCCTCACGAGATGTGAAGATAATGTCTCCTAGATAATGAGCATGGCTCCTTTTTCCTATCACTGCCTGTGTCTGAGGTGATCATACCTGAGCCTTTCTAGGCCAGTTCAGAGTGTAAACTCTATCTGGCTGGAGAGGTTTTTTAACTCCTTAAGTGGCCAAAAGAGCCTCCAGACGTGAATTTTCAGGATGCTGTAGCACATGAAATGAATGTGATTCCTGCTGTAAGCTGTAAAAAAGGAGCTAAATTTAGAAGTACCACTCTGGGGCTACATAATTTTAACTGACCTGTGTGAAATACTGATCAGAGAATCCAGTCTTTCGTGAGCTTTTTCTGTGGAGTGCTTGCACAGTCTGCAGGTCTCTGCAGACCCAGGTGTGCACATCTGAAGCACTCTGTAGCCTTATTTTGCTTAATAATGTTGCTTTGTAAATGAGATAGCAGTCACCTGGGCTGTGGCGCATGTTCACAGGAGTTCCGGAAGCTGTAGGAAAACTTGAAGCTTCTCTTTATTCTCATGGACCACTAAATGCATTCAAGGAGAAAAAAAATAGACCCGTTAAAAGTAGAGTTTACATTGTCTCCCACTGAAAATTTTTTTCCAGAAAAATGACAAATATTTCTACTATTTACTTAATATGTGGAAATCTCTTGATTGTGTCAGAGTTGCTGACCTGTAGTGACTTAGACTTTATGCATATTCCTTACTTTATCTGTGTTTTTATTTGATATTCCTTTTGAGTAGCAGTAAAACACGTCTTTCTTTTCCCCCCTTTTGTGCACATTCTTGTAAAGTCTTTGCTTCCAAGCTAAGGGAACAGGAGTGATGATGATGTCTTAGGAAAGCATTTTGGGAGAGGCTTGCTTTAAACGCAATGACCACAAGCGCCCAACTTTTCAACCACGAAAGTTGAGAAAGTGGGCGTAACTTTTTAAATGCCTTTTATAGAATTAAGAAAATCGTTCTATTCTGAAAGTGTCAAAACTTCAGTAGAGGTGGGATAAAGATAAAGTGGTTTGTGGATAGCAGGATTTTTACATGCAACTTGTACCAATTCCTGCCCAAAGGCTTTTTAGAATATCACTAGGCACCTGCTTTGTTCTTTTTCTATTCCAAAATAGGAAGAATAAAACCAATGGTCCTTACTACTGTGTAACCAGCCACTTATTTGAAGGGTGGGTGCTGTGTCAGGCAGTACCATTTCCCTTTAGGAACACAACATCTGCACTTCTCAGCTTGCTCAATAGCACTGAGGCAAAGCTGAAATTCCTTTTTGCTTTCTTTAAGTGTTGGCTCTGAAGAGCTGATGGGTGTGTGGGGTTTTTACAAGTGGACAGGACTCTCCGTGTGTATTGTGAGGAGGCCTCCAGAGTTGAAGGAGGTGCCATTGTTGTTTATTTTGAGAAATATCTTCAAGGAAAACGATAAAACAGACTGGCAAGTCATAAAACATTAAATACTCTTACTCTATCAATGCCTGTAGACTGAGGTCCAGAGTTTAGTTTCAGCTGTGTTACTGAAGTCCAGACTTTCTGAGCAGTGCAAATACTGGGTAGCCAATTCCATTTTAAATTTTGGGATTTCAGGTTGGAGCCCAATATTTTTGTTCACACTACAGGGGAAAATCAGCTTGGGAAGATCAGGCACGAACTTAACTTTACGTCCTGCTGATGCTGATGGAGCTTTTGCTCACAACATATAAATTTTGCACATATGTTGTTGGAGCCTTAACTCTCCCACTTCTCTTGGAATGAAAAACAAATGTAATCTTTATTCAGTTTAGGTTTAGAAAAAGCTTTTCTAAGCCAAAGAGAAGGCAGCGGTAATGTTAAAGCAAAATGTTAGATTAATCTGAGATAATTTCTTAATTCTTTAAATGTCTAATAATTTTTTTACCTTTAAACCTCAGAAGAGCACAGTTTAAGAGGTGTGATCTTTGATGTAGTGCTTTTAGCTGTAAATAAATCCAAAATTAGGTGTCCAGGATGGAAAAACAATGAGACCCTGAAAATCTAGAAATAAATGTGCTGCATTTGCATAGCATTATTTCCCTGTCCAGTGATGGACCTACTCAAGAGGTTGGAACTAGATGATCTTTAAGGTCTCTTCCAACCCAGACCATTCTATGAACCATTCTATGAAAGGATCTTTGACAGTGTTTATAGGGGAACTTTTTAGTCTTGCTAGTGATGCCAGACTGAGATGTCTGCTGCAATTTGGAAATTTCCAGCCTCTTCAGTTGGGAACTGGGCATTGCACACCAGAGTCCCCAGTACAAGTGACGCTGTTACCCCACGTTCTGTGGGTTAATGCCCTGCAGCCCGTGGGAGTTGGGATTTCCCAGCCTGTTCCTGCTGGTGACCTCGGGTACCAAGAGTTAAGTTGTATTTATTAACAGGATCTAACTCTTTGGTGCCAGGAATCTAGTTTTTGGAGTAAGTGCTGAATTATGCAAATGTTCTGGGCGAATGGCGCCAGGTAGTTCACCTTTTTGGAAACTAAATTACTCGTGACCAAGAGTTGATGTGGGACAAAAGCTGAGGTTCTCTAGCCAGGGAATGCTGGGTATCTGAAAAGTGTGAGGTTTGACTTCCAGAACCGGCTATTTTATAAACCTGTATAAGCAGAGGTTTTGGTTTCTAGCATCTGTCTTGTTCCTAAGACCACGTACAAACATGCTGAATTAGAGAGTTTTCACCTGTCTTCTCACAGAATTGACTCCACACCGTATCATAAGAGTCTCGTTTGTAGTGACATGCTGTGCCTGTCTTTTTAGAAAATTCATGACCTCTTTATATCTATTTTGTGGAAAGTGTAACTTTTTTCATTGATGACCTGTATAAATGTGTGTTACGAATGGAGAGATTTAAGCTTGAAAAGCATGTTTGCAGATTACACAGCTTCATTATGGAATTTATAAACTTAACAGAGTAATATACAAGAGCATAACTATTTTCCTTAAGTAGAATGTATAACAATATATAATAAATTATTCTCCACGTAGTTCACCCACTATTTACAATTTTACACAATTCAAACTGTGTGTTTACAGAAAGTTCAATAAATGTATATTTTGTACTATGTACAGATTCCTGGTCCCAAAGAAAATGTGTGAACTTAGTTTCTAACTTAACTTTTGAGATTGTACTTTTTTTTTCTTTTTCATTTTCTTTTTTTTTCTTTTTTTCTTTTTTTTGGTTTGGAATCAGTTGAACAAAACTGCGTTACGCCTGTCGATGGTGGAGGCTTGCATTGGAGCAAACGGGAATTGGAAATATTTCTAATCTACAAAAGTGATTCCACTAAATAAAACAGGCAATGACATCCTGTGTGTGTATTTGAGTGCGATGCTACAAACCGTTCTCACATCTGTGTTACTGTCCCTGATTTACAAACTTTCCAGGCCTCCTTCAGTTTTCTGGTTCAAGGGAGTTAGATTAACGTGAATTACTGAGGGCTTATCGTGATCACTTTTAGTTACAATTATAAAACTCCCCCTTTTCACTGCTTTTTCCCTTTCATGTTGAAATTCCAAGATAAAGCTGCATGTGCTTGGCTCCAGCCCCAGCATTCCTCAGAGGCCACCTGGTCTGGGGTTTTCAGGAGAGTTTGGGATGGATTAGGATGCCCAACTTCTGGAATACCACATCACACAGGAGCAAAATGCATTTTATCTTTTGTCCCAGTTCAGATTCAGTACCGTAAAATACAAGTTAGACTTTTGTAATATAATTTTTAAGAATTTAAGGATGCTAAAGGCTAAAATAAATATTTACAGTGGTTTTAGCCTTTATGATTTGAAGAAAAAATGACCTATATGTTACCAGTTCACATTTATCATTTGTGGATATCTTTATAAAGAGCTGGAAGGATTCTGACATGGACTAGATAAATTAAACCTGGGGAGGGGGCAAGAGGGGATTCTGCTGTCACCTGAGACCTGGAGCAAACTTGTCTTTTCAAAGATCTGAAAGATTCAGCCCCATCCCTTTAAGGATTAAAGCTCAAAACTACTGAATTGTCTAGCAAACTAAAGGAGTATTTTCTGTGGATTAAAAAACTGGAATTACCATGATAAGATTGACTGTTAGCCTTGGTTCACATTAATGGAGCAGACATGGGAGACAAAGTATATCCCTTTGTTTTCTTGCTCAGACTGTATAAAAAGACTGTTTTATCCCATCTAACTGAAAATTAGCATTTTAGTGTATTTTTCCTCAAAGCCAAAGAATAATATACCTCTGGATAGCATTGTTTGTTCATTTAAATGATTTTTTTTTTAATCTTGACACATAAGAATAAATTTGAATGCCAGCAGTGCTGTTTAGATAGAAATATTAAGCCAACTGCACATGTTCATTGTGGCTGAATTTCATGAGACTGCATTTATGGGAGCTTCTTTAAAAGAAGCAGAGCCCTGAAGCCTGGTTAAATCATTTAACTCATTTCAATTTTAGTTTTCAGCAAGTTTTAAGAATATAGGAGATTATTCTAGTACAACAGGAACAAAGGTGAATTTGGCAAAGAATAGCAAGAAGAATTGTTCACAGTTGCTGAAGGCTTGACTCGATGATCTCGACAGTCTTTTCCATCCTTAATGATTCCATGATAGGAAAAACTAAGACAATTATCCCTGCAAATAGACACAGGAGAGGTTCTGAGATCTGAGTGGACCACGTGCTTGGCTCTCATTTGTGAACTTGCAGGACTGGAAGTTCATCAAGATAATGAGAATTCCTATATCGATGAAGTTAATTTGTATGTACCAATTTTAGTGCAAACTTTCCAATGTTTTTACTGAAAGAGAGAGAGCTTAAAATTATCTGCAGCCTTTCAAAGGTCCTATTCAGCAGCCACAGCTGTGGGAGAGATTTATTCTCTTTTCCCAATTAGCAGCTTTTTCTGGGGTACGTGCTCTACTTGAAGAAAATACTTGCTAGAGGCTTTTAATCCTATTAAACAGGACTGAAAAATTTGTTACCTACAACTTAGACTTGTCTGGAATTAAGGGTTTGCTGAACAGGCATTTGAAACAGGGAGTTTATTTGTACGGTAGAGCAGATACGCAGTAAATACAGTAGGCTCGGTGTGTTTTCTTGTCTTTACCTCTGCCCCTTAGCACTAGAAGTGTTTGTGGCACTGTCCAGTGTCCTGCTGATTCCCTTAAGAAGTGTCATCTTGCTGAAGCTGTGTCATGGCTCTTCCTCCTTACCCTGAATAAGACATCAGAGTTTGTGCTGGCTCATGAACTCCGAGTGTAACTTGGTGAGAACACTCCCCTTCCTCTGAAATTTGAGTCCTGTCCCATACACTATAAGAAGGTAACAAAATAATTCAGGCTGTATTACAAGCATGCAATTAAACATTTTTTTAAAAGGCCTTTAAGGAAACAAAACATTTTCTGGTCTGTTTTTAAAATAACCTGTGGAGTCTCTAGACCAGTATCCAGACAGGAGGAATAGGATATTTGGACAAGCCTGTCCTCCTGAGTCTTCTGAGCTGTGCTTTTTTTTTTCCCTGCATTTCCTGCTTATCCAAATTACCTTTTCCAAAATGCCAGGAGCCTTTTGAAGTATTCTTTTTGAAGAGCAATTTATTTTTGTGGTGCTCACCCCTGACGTGGGTACAGTAGGAGTCTGTTACCTGAAGAATATGAAGTGATACCATCAACTTAACTCAGTCTTAATCCTGAGAATGTTTTACTTCATTTTCTAAGTATCTTGACAAGTGGTTTTGGGTCTTTGTATTTGCTGTTGTTGCAATGTTCTGTTTATTTAGGGGATTTTAATGCTCACCTGCTGCTGTCTTAGAAGACTGTATTCAACTGGAATAGGAAAGTGAAGTCGCCTCCCAGTTGATTGTTGTTGAATCTCAGTAATGAAGTGGAGACTGGTGGGATATCAGGAATCAGTTTCAGGGAGAAAAAAAAAAAAAAGCAGAAGGCTGATTTAGAAGGCTTTTAGTGGAAATAATAGCAATTAAATGTGCAGCATGAATTAAAATACTGAATTAATGTAAATATATAATTACAGAAATACATTAACTTATATATGCCTTTATATTCTTAAAGCTCACAGGAGTTTCAGTATGAAAATTGTATTGTTCTATTAGGAAACACTGATAGGTGCCAGCCTGATAGGCTGAGCCTTGCCCTGTTTCAGATGTTAAACTGAGGATCTCAGTTTATCTGCATCCAAAAATCTCGGCACAGGCATGAGTTCAGTGCTAGAATAAACCTGCCCCAGGCCACAGCCCAGCTTTTATTGCCCAATGGCTAATGCTTTTATTGCCCAATGGCTAATACAGAGCTTTCATATTAACTCTCGATAAGGGGCTGTACTCACCTTATCACCTGGTTTCTAGATAGACTGTAGCCTTTAGCCTGATTTTTATATTCCCTATTCCCAGAGATCAGTTGGGTCTTGTCCCGCGGCCGCCTCTTGCACAGTGGAGCACATTCCTTCTGCCTCCTCTCCCAGACACCCCATTGCTCTTTCTTCCTTGTCCATCTCTTTTTAGCCTGAAGCTGCCGGATTATTCTGTAAAAGTCTGAAAATCCCCTCAGTGTTGGGAATTGTGTTCCCTCTTGCCCCTTCTCTTTTCTCACACTAGGAATAGCACCCGCTTTCATTTTACACTACCCCACCTGGCTGCACCCTCCCTCAGGTACCTGTAGAGAGTCATAAGGTCCCCCTGAGCCTGCTTTTCTCCAAGCTGAGCCCTCTAACTGGGTCTGAGGCAGTGCTGAAAAGCCCAGCTCTTGCCACAGGCAGGTGGTGTGAGCACCTTGGCTCAGCTCCTCCGGCCACACGCAGACGTTGTGTCCCTTTCCACGCGGTGGATCCCGCGCGGGCAGAGCCCGGCAGCACGTGCTGCACATCCCATCCCAGCTGAGGCCAGGGAGCTCCTTGCGTGCTCCAAAGTAAGCCCGTTCATATGTTTTTGTGGCACAGAACTCACAATTCATTTCCTCTGCTGCTGCTGTGGGGTTTTTTCTGAGAGAAGAAAGAGAAACAACAGAAGACACAATTAATTGCACAGTCTGCGCTAGCCGAGGCAAGGAAAATTAATGGAGCTTCTTCTGACCCTTTCTGATTTTTTTTATTTATTTCAGTACTGCTTGACTTCAAAAGTTTTTTGCATCATTTCCTGGAAAATGTGCGTAGTCTGATGAACTGGTGCTGGTCTCAGTGTTTGAAGAGTTCATATTTTTAAGTGATGTAATCCCTGTGCTCCAATCTCCAGATATTGTGGCAGTAGTGGTTTCCAACCTGATTCCCAATTCATTGGATCACAGAATTGTTTATGTTGGAAAAGACCTCTAAGATCATCAGGTCCAACTCTTAACCCAGCACTGCCAAGCCCACCACTAAACCATGTCCCCCAGTGCCACACCTACACGTCTTTTAAACACCCCCGGTTTTGGTGACTCCACCTCTTCCCTGGGCAGCCTGTGCCAGTGGTTGACAACCCTTTCAGTGAANACCCTTTCAGTTTTTCCTAATTACCAATCTAAACCTTGCCTGGGACAACTTGAGGCCATTTCCTCCCATCCTGTCCCTTGTTCCCTGGGAGTGGAGCCTGACCCCCACCTGACTGCCCCTCCTGTCAGGGAGTTGTGGAGAGTGAGAAGGTGCCCCCTGACCCTCCTTTTCTCCAGGCTGAGCCCCCCCTCACCCAGCTCCCTCAGTTGCTCCTCATCAGGCTTATGCTCTAGACCCTTCCCCAGCTCTTTTGCCCTTCCCTGGACACATTCCAGCCCCTCAATGTCTTGCTTGTAGAGAGGGGCCCAAAACTGACCTAGGATTCGAGGTGCAGCACTGATGGAGAGAGCAGACTCAGTACATGTCACTGAACCAAAAGCTTTTCTTGTTCTCCAGCTCTAAAATGAGGATGATGGAAACAGCTGTCAGAAGCAGTGTCTCTCCCCACTAGTAACACAAGAAAACTCATTTTTTTATGTCTGTTGGGAGCATCATGAGTCTTAGGGTTTCCACTTTGCTACCCAAATCACACTCAGTGGTTCTCCCCTGTGTCTGAATGTTCTGCTCCCAGGGACCAAGCCCCATCGCTCGTACGTGTTGGTCACAGCTTTCACTGTCTGAGCAGAACAGCTGTAACGGGGCAGGAGTCACAAATCCTTTGCGTGCAAAAAAGGAGACATTGGCAATTGGGCATACCAGCTAAAACTCACCCCATTTCACCAGTCCCAATTCTCCTTCACTTCTAGCTAGAGAAAACCTTAAGACAAAGGCACAGGGCAGCCCAAGCCTTCAGGCCAGCTGTCTCTTTTGACGTATATTTCATTAGGCAGTTGTAGTTCCTGAATTACACACGTTCTCTGTCTATTACATCCTGACCCCTAGCACAGCTGGTGATGTTTTTCCAAAGGGGAGGAGGAAAACTGGGGCTCGGCTGTTTTGATCTCATGGATATCAAACCTTTATGAAAAGAAAGCCCACGTTTTCCTCTCCTGGTCTGAAGAGGAGCAGCTGGGAGGGGCTGTTTGCATTGTTGTCCTCTTTTCCTTGCCACCACGAGGATCTTGGGCTGGGAACCCTCGTCCGTATTAGCCCAGAGAAGATGTGGCTGTTTTCTGTTGCCGTGCAGGGAGAGGGTCATTGACTCCATTCAGCTGAAGGCCTTCTGTAATCGATTTTCAAAACAGTCTGAGGTCGTTGCATACTGTGCCCTACGGCATCCCAAGGATTTGTATATTGTGTGCTTTGACCTGATTCTTTTTCCCCTCTCTCCCAGCATCCTGAGGTAGATCTGCCATGCTTTGTTGTCCCTAGCAAGCGTCTGGAGGGGGTGGGGTGGTCGTGATTTGATTTGATTTTTTAATTATTGCCTAGAAATGTACATGCAGCATCAGCTTTTGGCTTTCCAACCTTTGGTGTCATTGCCCTGAAGTGCAGCCCTGATGGGGCCTTTGCATGATGTTTGGAACTGTTCTGGAGCACATTCACAAAGTATATTTATGAAGCCACAAGCCATGGGTTTCTAAGATGTAGAGAAAATATAAATTTTGAGTCATGCTCCTTAGTTCATTGCAAGATACAGAGATAGAGCATCGCTTTGTATAGATCCTTGGTCTCAGCCAATTAACTGAGCCTCCAGGAGAGCTTTCTTCTCCGGCTCAGAATGTTTTGTTTTAATTTGATACCTTCGTGAGCTGAAATGTTTATATGGATCTGCCCATATTTGTGGCTGGTGCTGTACAGTCAGACATAAACAGAAGATACCAACCCAGTCCTTCTCACAGCAGAAATTTAGAAACAAAAGAACTTCACGCAACGTAAGTGTTGGGAAAATTTGCAGTGAAAAGAACCTTAGAAGAGCAAAAGATGATGTTATTTCTCTGGATTAAATGTTAATTGGTTAGATTAATATTTGCACATATTGCATTCTTATGGCTAATATTTGATCAAAGTATGAAAGTAGGATAACTACTTCTTTTAATATAGTTTGGCAAACAAGCTCAGCCCTGTATAAATGTCAAATACAGTCTGTGTTGAAATGGAGTCACTGCTGTCAAAAACAGGCATAAAAAGTCTCAAGACATTACCCAAGCAAGTCTATGCCCACGTTCCAGTCTCATTTAGGAGCACAATCTTTAATTGCAAAAGTGCTTTTGAAAACTGTATTAGGAATTTTCTCCACTAGCAGATCAGTGATTTTCTTTGCAGAAGCGAACAATGGAGAAGTGACCTAAATACACACAATTATGCAGGAAATTTTGCTTTGGGGCACAAAATGGAATTGTAGGCTGGGTATGAAAGTTAATTTGAATTGCAGACTGAGTCCCAACTGTTGCAGATGGGAGAGTCAAAGCAAACTACATTTGAGGGGTTTTTCCTACATTTGAGAGGTTTTTCCAGCCAGATGTGAACACTGAATTTTCCTGCAGTAATCTCCTGTTTATGAAAGAAAAGTGTACAGGCTGTCACTACTGAAGTTTTCTCACCCCTTTTCCTCCTGTGCTTCAAATAATTGTCTGCCTATTCTCAGGGAGACGTCCTAGAATAGGATGGCCTCGTTCTCCTGGTGGTGGTGAATGCTGGATCTGGGATGTTGCCACTAAGTCTGGCTGCTGCAGAGCTGGGCAACAGAAAATGTGGCCACTGTGAAGACGAGGTCCAGACATCTCAGCCGTAAGAAACTGGACAGAAATGTGAGGGTCAAAAATGCTGTACCTGCCTTCTTTTTGTCTTTGCAGACGGTGTGTTTTTCAGAACAAAAAGCAGCAAAGAGAGAAACAAGTTAATGAAAACCAAAACAAACCCATGTAATGAATGGGAAGAGGCCAGAACCGTCTGTTCATCTCAACTGATTATAATCAGCAGAATGATGAAAAAATAGCAGAGGAAATTAAACAGGAAAAATAGAAAACCAAATAGAATTAATAAAAAGTTAATAGAAAATAAAATGTAATAAATAGAAAATTAATAGATGATCCAAAGCTAGTGGTCTCCTATTTATAGACAGGTGAAATCTGTAGTCTTTGACAAAACAAAAGAAAAAACCTTGCATTTTCAGTGTGCTCCAAAAATCAGGATGTTGCAATATGGTAAACCTACATCTGTGGTCTGCAATGCATCTTACTGAGTAAATTCCTTCACGTAGAGATGTCAAAGCCCTTCCATGGGAACAATGTCTCTAATTCTGCTCTTGGGCTGTAAAAATCCTCTTCTGGGAGAGCCAGGCAGTGCAAGGCAGCAGGGTGGGACAAGCAGACAGGCTGTTGTCATGTCTGGGATCCAGGTGAACCTGAAAGCTCCAAGAATGCTGCAGTGCAGCCTTTTACCCATTTCTGTGCTCCTCTTTTCAGCAGCTGAGGAAAACCTCAGTTGTGGGATGACCTGGGCAAACCATGTAGAAACAGGCAAAAACCTGGTGAGGGCTTCATATGGAATAGGATCCTCATCCCACTGCTGAGCCCATTTCCTACACTGCTTGGGATCAAATCCAGTTTGGAGATAGGTGGGGTTTATAACTTTTTTATGCGGTTCCTTTCCATTTTAGAATAACTTGTCCATGGGAGAAATAACTTTTTCATCAAATGGCAAGGCTGAGATTGTTGCTTCAAATGCCCAAGAGGAGAAGTGTGCCTCAAGAAATGTATTTCCCAGTGCTCCAGGTTTTAACTCACACCAGCCTCAGTGAGTGCACAGATGGTCCTGGGCATGGCTGGGTGTTCTGGGAGCTTTACAGGTAGCTTCAGGTTTAAAGGAAGGAGGTGATAGGCAGGAAGGACAGATCTTTATTTGCCCCGGAGGGAAGTCAAATGGGAAGATTCCCACATTGGAATCTCCACCTTGGCACTGTGCGTGTGCTCGTGCCTCAGTTTCTTCAGGAATAATTACATTTGGCTGCACTTTGTCTTACAGTTCATACAGATGGAGAATATAAAAAAATGGTGATGTAATGTCTCCGTTAAAAACATCTGCCCACTTCCTCCTCCAGCCCGCAGGTCAGAGGGAGCCATGGAAAAAAGGACATTCCTCTTGCCTCTGTCTGATTTCTGCCTTGATAGGGCTCGGACCAATGTTGCTTCAATTAATTTATTTTCTTTTACAGCACATGTTTCAGAGCACTTCAAAAGCTGGATTCCGTAATCTTTGGGAGATCAGCATGAGTCAGAAGCATCTGCAGGCAGAGCAGGACGGTGCCTGAGTAGGGTATTCCAGAGCAAGCAGTGGGCACACTCCCATCAGGGAAGCAGAGCTCTGGCAGAGGTGGGTCAGGCAGCAGCAGGGGCTTTAGGAGGAGGTTGTGCAGAGCTCAGCAGAGCTGCTGCCGTGCTGCTGTCCCTGTCTGCCGTGAGCTGCTGCTCTGGGGATGTTCAGAGAAAGCGACTTCAGTACTGCTGCCCTCCCCTGGATCACAGAACCACGGAATCATCACATGCTTTGAACCTTAAAGACCATCTGGTTCCAACCCCCTGCCATGGGCAGGGACACCTTCCACTATCCCAGGTTGCTCCAAGCCCTGTCCAACCTGGCCTGGAACACTCCCAGTCTTGGGTCATCCACAGCTCATCTGGGCAAGCTGTGCCAGGGCCTCATCACCCTCACATCCAAGAATTTCTTCCTAATATCCATTCTCAACCTACTCTCTTTCATCTTAAGGCCATTGGGACTTTTGTTGGGATTTTTCTGGGAGGGAAAGACAGGACACTGATTCAGGTAGGTGCAAAGGGATTGTTCTTGCAAGCAACCTCACGTGCAGTGGCATGGCCAGGTTGGATGGGGCCCTGTGCAACCTGATGTAGTGGCAGGTGTCCCTGCCCATGGCAGGGGGTTGGAGATGATCTTTCAGGTCCTTTCCAACCTAAACCATCTGTGATTCTACATGTGCTACATAGCCAGGGATAAGGAGGGTGCACTCAGACTCCCTTCGTCCCCCAGCTCATCCATGCCTGGGCTTGCACGTCAAACCAAATCAAAGTACAGAGCTGCAAACCTAAACCATCCCAGTTCTCACTTTCCTCTCGTTATTGTTGTAGCTGTTAATTTGTTTTACAGCAGAGCCCAGGGGCACCAGTCGTGGATCAGCCCTGGCTGAGGAGAGTTCATGGCCACAGACAACAGGAGGGGGTCCTGCCCCATGTGGGTGCAACAGGCAAATTCCAGGAGCTTCAGTGAAACAGAGGCAGCATCACGGGTGCCACAAGCCCTGTGTTTTCACAGCGTTTCTGTTACTGCACCTGATCCCAAATGCAGCCGTCAGCGAAGGCTGGGGCATCTCTGTGCCCAAAGGGCCAGCCCGCACAGTGAGAGCCCACCAGAAGGGACACCCTTCTGTCAGGGGCGGAGCACCGCCTGAGCTGAGCACCCTCCCTGGGCACCGAGTGCCCTACCAGCGGAAATATCTCAGCGATTAAAACTTCAGGTAGGACTGGCAGTGCTTGCCCAGAGGAACGGCACGAAGTGTCGCGGTCGGTGTGGCTGCGGGCAGCCGCGGCTGCTGCAGGTGTAGCTGTCTGCCAGCCCTGCTGCCGCGCTCGGGGCTTTGTACGCCCCCAGCCTGCCGTCACTCACCGGAGACCCTGCAGGCAGCCCTGCACGTCACCTGGGGCTAGAGGCAGGGAGCACTACTACCCTTTGTTCCCGCCGTAAATTCCATTTCCCCTCCCATTGTGCCCTGGCGCTTGTCCGTGTAACGCTACACCCGGGGCAGGAGGCTGGGACAAAGGACTTCAGGGGAGGCTGGCAATTTGCAATCCTTCACTTGTGAATGGGGGCTCACCGGGGATGGGTTGAAGCAATGCACCTGGTGTCAATAATTACGGGCTTGAAGTGGGGGAAAAGGGCTGAAGGCAAGCAAAAGGCCAGGTGATTGTTGTGGATGGCAAAGGAAGGACTTTTATGCAGGAAGAACAAATGCACCGCTCAGAAGTCTGCTGGTGATGGAATGATTAATCTTTTCTCTTTTCTTCCTCGTTCTTTCCTTAACTTTTGGGGGGCTTTGTTCATCCTCTGCTACCTCCCCCTTTTGTTCTCTTTCCCAGAGCAACAACTGGAGGTAGAGGCTGCCTCAGGAAAGGAACCCCATGGTGGCTTATTCCAGCCCAGATTGTATTTCAAATAACCTGTGTCTTAGTTTTTTCCAAGACCCCTTTGATCTGCAAACTACCTTTTAAGTGATTGAAGCAGGAATTTGCTTTACCAGCCATCCAAGCTGGATTTTTTGGACCTGCAGCAACTGTGTGGCAGTGAACTAATGCTGTAAGTGGTGGAGGTGATCCTTTTCTTGCCAGAGATGTGTGATGCAGCTGAGTTTACCATGATCAGAGCTGTCTTTTGGCAATTCTTGGTGCTTTTTGCCACTGCAGGAATCAAATGAGCTCATATGGGTGAAATATGAAATAGAAAAACATTTTGTTATTGGGAGAGTAACACTGTGCTCTTTCCTTTGAGAAGGAAAGAAGGATGGGATGTCTAGGGGTCTCTTCATACACACTGGGCCTCGGGAATGTGTGCACAGACAAATGTTCATCCCAGTTTCATCTCTCATCCCCATGCAGGTGGGAAGAATCATGGAATGGTTTGGGTTGGAAGGGACCTTAAAGAGGCACTGGCACAGGTTGCCCAGAGAAGTTGTGAGTGCCTCATCGCTGGAAATGTTTAAGGCCAGGTTGGATGGGGCCTGGTGTAGTAGAAGGTGTCCTTGTCCATGGCAGGGGAGTTGGAACAAGGTGATAGAATCATCCATAACTCCTCTGGGCAACCTGTGCCAGTGCCTCACCACTCCCACGGTGAAGATTTTTTTTCTAACATCCCATCTAACCCTGCTCTCTGTCAGTTTAAAGTCGTTCCCTCTTGTCGTGTCCCTCCCTGCCTTTGTAAGCAGTCCCTTTCCAGCTCTCCTGGAGCCCCTTTAGGCACTGGAAGGGGCTCTAAGGTCTCCCTGGAACCTCTTCTTCTCCAGACTGAACCGCCCCAGCTCCTCCAGCTCTCTCAGCCTGGCTCCAGAGCAGAGGGGCTCCAGCCAGCCCTTGGATCACCTTCGTGGCCTCCCTGGACAATGCTGTACCTGTACTCACTGTTTTCCAGTCCTGGGACTTGTGCTGCAGTGAGCCACACCTCTGCTTCCCAAACGTTGCTTTCAGTCATACCAGTTCAATTATATAGGTACTGAAACAGGAGCTACTGATCCTTGGAAAACAATCCTGCATCTCCAGGAGAGATCATGAAGAGTTATTAGGACATTTCCATGCTACTTCTAGCCACAATGATACAGGGAAAGACACCCTGAGGCCAAATACACAAAGTCTGGGTTGGCTTCTCAGTGCTGGAACTGTGGAAGGTCTGGTAAACAAGTCTCCCTGCTTGGATCTCAGGGAAATCTGCTGTGTGTTGCTGCTTTTCAAGGTGAATTTTTTGACCCTGAAATCAACATGATAGAACAGGCGTTGTGGAGATAAGACTAATGATGGGAGGTAACTCAGCCCTTTAGGAAGGATTGTTTATAACCCCTTAAACCAGAGAAATATAAATTCTGAAACAGACCCCTTAATTTTTGTCTTGTCTTCTTTTCTTCATGTGCCTTGTTTTCCAAATTTTTCTAATAAGCCACCAGAATAACAATAGTCAGTGTATATTTTACCACTGTGTGGTTTTTTTATTCATCTCTTTATCTATTACAGTTCTTCCCTCTCCCATCCCCCTTCCCCTCTCCCCCAGTAATCACCATAACTCAAGGGGAAAGAGTCAGGATTCTGGCAAAACCTGTTTCTGACTAAACAAGTGAAATCCTGCCCCCACTGACACCACAGGCCCGTTTGATTTGCCCTTGCTGGGGCCAGAGTTTCTTATTTTTGGTGATCATTTTGTAGCGGGCGTCGGGGAAGAGAAGAATTTGGGAGAAAATAAGAATTCAATTAAGAGGGAGCTCTTGCCCCAGAGCCGGTGTGAGAGCATGCACAGGCTGAGGGCTGGAGGTAAACGTGGGAGAGCAGCTCAAACTGAGCCACCCGTGGGTGCCTTTATTCACCGTGCCACGTCCACCTCCACAAAGCTCACTTCTTCAAAAAAAACCCCAAAAAAGTGGTTTCAAAAGAAAAACAAGCCCCTTTTAAAAGCATTTTATTGCTTTCCACGTTTTAAAAAGTCTGGGAGAGCAGAGGGGCTGGGGGAAACCCGGCCATCTCCCCTCTCCCGATGTTATTTAGCTCCTGTCATGCTCTGTTTCTCCGCGGAGCCACAACGAGCGACTAATGCGGCACCACAGCGCCGAGCAGGGCTCTCCCTGGGGCTGGGGATCTCATGTCAGGAGGGTACGATCCGATTCACATTCAGATGGATACATTAAATCTTTTTACTCCACGCCTTGTCAGGAACAGCCGATCTCCCCGCCCGGAGAACGCCCCAGCCCATAAAGAGCGGTTTTTATGTGCTCGTTGATACAGAATAGATTGTCACTAAACCTTTCAGGCATTGTTGTCAAGGTCAATAATACTGATCTATTTTAGCACAACAGGGGGGTAAGAAGGGGATTTCTGTCAAGATATGACCTTTAAAAGACCTCGTCTTTGGAGAATCAAAATTAAAAAAAAAAATGGTGGGAAGGATGTTTTGTTACCTTTGGGCTTATCTGAACTGGGAGTAATTATGCACGTTAGCAAGGGAACGGCTCAAGAAATTATTTGGTTAGAAGTGAGATGATCCATTCAAAAAGGCAACCAGTGCACTAATGGGGTGAGTTCACAAAAAACTTCATTTTTCCAGCCATCATTTTTAGTGATATTTGTAGAATCACAGACTAATTAAGGTTGGAAAATACCTTTAAAATCATTGAGTCCAACCATCCAACTGTTAACACAGCACCACCATGCTCACCACAAAACTGTGCCCACAGGTGCCACATCCACACGTTTTTTGAGCACTTCCAGGGGTGGTGATTCCACCACTGCCCTGGGCAGTGTTTTCCAAAGCCTGACCACCTTTTCAGTCACAAAATTGTTCCTAATATCTCTTCTAAACCTCCTTTGGTGCACTCTGAGGCCTTTTCCTCTCCTGTCACTTGTTACCTTTCCCTTAGCAGGATACAGAGGTGGCACATCCAGCTGCCCGCACCCTTCTCTCCTGCCCCTGTTACCCTACACTTCTGTTCTGCAGCTTTCAAACCAACCAGGTTTCGAGTGGAGACATTTGGTGGGGTCACACACGTGTGCACGTTGGACAAAGTCTTCAGCCACAGAGCAGGCAAAGCAGAGGCAAGGCCAAGGAGTTGGACTTAATGATCCTGGTGGGTCCCTTCCAATTCAGGATACTCTATGATTCTGTGACTCTCTGAGATATGGATCAGAGCATGACTTTACGACCTTTCTTTAGGTACACAAGTGTTTCATCACTGCTGTTCCTCCCTTTATCAGTACGATAATTGGGGGTGGGTTACATGTCTTAAGGAATGATTCACTGCCAAGTGGTTTAACTCACACATCCAGCACCTACAAACATTACCAACAAAAAGATCTGATGCGCAAAATTACCAGTCTGGTTAGCCTTACCTGGGGATAGCAATAGGTAAAAGAAAAACAAGTGTGTAGAACAAGCAGTTTTTCCAGCCAGCATAAATAAGTCCTTGCCTACTTTGCTCCAGGGAGCTAATTTTTCATGTGCCACCAACACTGGCTTTTTCGCTTGACTTGATCTGTATTGTGGCATATGCAGCAAGCCCTTCTCCCTTCCTCTGTGTTACATTTATTTTAGGCCAGTATAAATACATCTCCGGAAATCTGGAGAGAAGAGAGTCGAAAGGTCCTTTGTGCGTTGTCTTAAAAAGCTGGTTTTGTGTCGTGTGCTCAGAGCTGCCATCCTGTAGCCTGCCAACAGAAATCCCACCTGTCCTGGGATTTAGTGTCCACCTCAACAGCTGCCCATCCCACTTGCCCTGGCTGCTCTCTTGCAGGTCTCATCCTCAGCAGCAGCAGTGGCAATCGCAGGTCTCGTGTCTCAGTGTGCAGAGAGGGGATTAAAGCAGCTGCTCCCAGGGGTCCATCTGCAAGAAGTTTCCCAAAGAGATAACTCATAACACTTTTAACTCACTTCAAATATGAGCAGTGTGGGGGCTTCAGAAGTGCTGGCAGAACCCATCTAGCAAGTGATGGAAGTTCCTTTCATCAGCCCAGTGCAGAGTTCCTGGGAGCAGCTCTATCTGTGTGCCATCTGCACAGAAACCACGGAAGGTTTTTTTGGACAGTTCCACACATTCTGGCTGTCCCAAGGCCTCCATGGAGTGCCAGCTGGGGGACAACGGAAGATGGAACTCCCTTGGAAGGTGAAAATTTAACCATGTGAAAAGGGAGCTTTAGCCATTATTTTACTTGGAAATTATAAAGTTCTAGCAGAGATCAGGGATGGCAACTGATTCCTGCTCGGATGGCAGGACCTTTGGGAGATCAAAGGCAGTGGGGATCTTCCCTGTTGTACAGGGAGTAAAGTCATACTTTGACAGAGTTCTCTGGAGTGGAGAATTCCCTCCCACTTCTCCATTTTTTGGCATCATTGTGAGATGCTGGCTTTGTAGGACTCTATCTACTGAGGAATTTGTCTTTTTGCACAGGAAGGCAGTACTGCATGATTAGGAGCTTCCAGCAAGAAACTGGCTCAGAGATCCCTGTGCCACCCCTGAATTTGAGGCTGAAATGAATTTCCATGTCAAGTCCTTTGCTCTTGGTCACTTAAACATCTGGAGAAGCCACAGTCCAACTCATTGCTACTGATGCTCTTCAGTTCTTCAATTTGGCCTTAACCCAGCAATAAGATCCCTGGCCCAGGACAGTCCCATGCAAGGCTCAGTTCCAGGCTCCCCTGTGAAATTCCCCTCTCTTACCTTTTGGAGCAGGGAAATGACAGCATTCAATTGGAAAGCATTTCTTGGGTCACTGAGCTAAACTTTCCACCATGGGGACCCGAGACCTGTAATCCCTCGACAGACAAAAGCACACCCAAGGAGTGCAGTGGCTTTTAGTCTTGTTGGATTATCTCCTGGAGTATAAATGCACAGACGTATAAATGGATGACTCATTCAGAGCAGTGAGCAAGCACCAGATAGCAGTATTTCCATAGCTTGGGAAAGTCCAGACTATGTGTGCTGTTTGGTGTCAGCTGAGATGAAAAATGGTGGCTTTAGCTAAAATACACCTGCACAGAAACGTGGTTTTTCATAAAGCAGGCAAACACACGCAGTGCTGCCTAACAGAAATATTCCATCAACCCTGTGCATTATACTTTCAAAAGAGAGACCATATGTACAATTATATGATAAAGTTTAACAGAATCTGTGAGCTCTGCCAGTGTCCTGAACCATGAAAGCTGCAGATATTTATAAATGTCAGCAAGATCTCCAGTGAAACCATCACATTGGTATTTACTTCAGGACTTCATTACTATTTATTAATGTATAAGATCATAGATTTGAAAGTATAAATAGATGGAGGAATTTTCTGTGGACAGCAAAAGCCTGATTTGGAATATATGCGTCTGGGAGGCAACTGGAATATCTGATGCATAGGAAACATTAAACAAAGGCTTTTTCTTGGAAGTCTTTTTATACGCTCTAGTTCAGTTTATATTTCCACCATCACAAGCAAGGCCCAAGCACAGGCAAGGAGGAATTACATAACTTTTGTTTATATTTCCATTATTTTAGTTGGTGCATTTAGAATAGCTTGATAAATTAATCATGACTCATGGTCCAATTCACAAAAATTTGTCAGCCAGTTTGTATCCCTGCATTTGCAGAACCTGAAACGTGATGCACTTAAGCTTGGGACACTCAGCAAGTTGTTTGTCTGTTGAACTAACCTGTGCCCTCAAAACCTGCTCACAGAGTGCTGTGAACCAGGAATTCAGTGGCAAGAAAGGAATTACCTTAGATTTATGCAAGATGAAAGATGTGCCTTGTCAGGGGAGCTGCTGCCTGACTGCTGCCTCCCTCCTCCCCCATATATGCTAAAAAAACCCAGGGTGATGGTGGTGTCATTGAGAGAATTGCACTTCAGATCTAGTCATGCATGAATACATTTGGGTGTATTGTTGGGTTTTTTTAACAAAGAGCTATCTCCTGCAGATTTCCTTAAATCAAAAGAAAAATTCCAGTAGCATTGATTTCAGGTCCAAAATTATCCTTGCCTATTTTTTCTCTGCTGCTCAGTACCCACATGTTTCTGAAGGGATGCTCTCTTACTTCCCTGGAATTTCTAACTTAGCCACTGGTGTGTATCAGTCCTTCAGATGATCTGTCCCCAGAAGTAAATAAGGTTCAGCTTCAAAAAGTGCAAGAGAACTTGTCATTTTTCTCTCCAGGTTTCCAGCTGCTTTCGCTCCTTCAGATTATCTCCCTGACCTCCCTGTCAATTCCCATGTATTCTGCACGGCCCCACGAGCAGCAGCAGCCTCCTGTGACACTGCAGCGCAGTCTCACCGCTCCCCCCGACTCCAGGGCTGCCCCTGCCCCCACGGCAGACCCTGCCTGCCATCCTGTCCCACTGCTCCCACTGCAGAAGGCTCCTGGAGCAGCAGAAGGCTGTGAGCAGCTGGGCACTGCCACACCACGGGTCCTTGGGTGGTTTTCCTCCTCACCTGCAAATCCCACGCCATGGCACCCTCTGATGGATGGTGCTGCCTTGGGATTGTCCTCGCCTCCCAAAAGGGGCGGAAGGATTTGCACACAGGGCTCCTCTTAGCTTGCCGTGCTCAGTGGGATTCAGCAACAGGTTCATCAACACAGATCTTCTCAAGACTAGAGTTACCCGTTTGCAGCCACCAGAGACAACCCCCAGACATCAAACTAGAATCACAGAATCAAAGAGTTCGGGTTGGAAGGGACTTTAAAGCCCACCTCGTTCCAATGCCCCTGCCATGGGCAGGGACAACTTCCACTATCCCAGGTTGCTCCAAGTCCCATCCAACCTGGCCTTGGACACTTCAGGGATGGGGCAGCCACAGCTTCTGTGGGCAGCCCAGTGGGAGGGGTCCCTGCCCATGGCAGGGGGTTGAAACGAGATGATCTTTAAGGTCCTTTCCAACCCAAAGCATTCTGTCATCACACGACGCACACATCTGGGCACCAGAGCTCAACAGGTTCCTCAGGTAAAAGAGGGAGAAAGGTTTGGATTCAAAATGCCTTGGCCAAGATGAAAATCAAATAAATAAAAAAGTAATCACTGATTCAACTATTTTGGAAAGTTGTGAATAATATTGATCCAATTAAGTTATTCATAAAGCCATTTTGCCATTAGCAATAGTAAACATTTTTATTTCTATGAGAATTTTTCATTTTAACTTAATTTTAAGGAAAATTACACCAAGGAACTTTGAAGAAAACAAAGGTTTCCATTTCAAGTTAGACATAAGATTTAATTAAAACTATAAATTACATTTGTACCTTAAAGAAACCATGACTTCTTATAAATGCAAGCTGCTATCTCCATGGATGCAGGAGGTGGGAAGAGGATCAGGACATGACATCTACAGCATCCAGTCTGTCCAGGAGCACCTGGCCCACAGGTGATGAAGTCAAGCATGTTTAAAAAGGTGAAGTTGGTGGAGGGAGATCTCTGGGGACAGGGGTTGTGCAGCTCCAGAAGGAAGAACGGATGCTCTAACCTGGGTGCAGGAGGAGAGGCTGGATTGCAAACGGTGTTTGAAGAACAAAGCGGTGCAGAGGTCAAGGGAGTGGCAGAGTGTAACCATTTAATGTGTTCATTGTCATCACATCCATCACTGGTCGGTGTTCTGACCCAGGTGGGACTGGAGTGCTCACCAGGGCCTGGGCTGAGGCACAACACCACGGGTACAACAGGGGTTTGGTGCTCTGCAGCTCTTAGTGGGTAAGTTTATCAGTATTTGCACTTTTTTTCATTATGAATGGGTAATAAAGCATGTTTATTGCTCTAACGACTACAAACCCAAGTGTTAGCTGCTTCCTGAAATCAGTAGTGCATTTACAAGTGACAAGTGACTTTGTGCTGACCTTGGGCTCGGGACAAACATTTCACTTCAGAAGATGCATGCAAGAGGTAAACGACGGGGATGCTGCTGCAAAGCTTGTTCATAGCTGTCAGGTTTCCACCAAGGGACAAAGTTTCCATGAACCCTTTTTAAATTTTTAACAATAAAATAAATGGGAAAATGCTGTAATGTGGACGTGTTGGCTTGTCTCAAATTGTATTGAGTGCAAATATCTCCAATATAGAGTTGTAAATAGGGTCATGGCACACAGTGAAGAGACTGTGGAGTGTTTAACATACCACTTTATTCAAATCAGCAAGTCTCATTAGAGGGCATTACCATAATGCCTTCTGTCAGAGCCTTCCTCCCTTGCTTTGGCTCAGACACAGCTGCTGCTGGCACGAGGTCCTAAGAGCTCTCTCTCGGTGGAAGGTACCATCGGCATCAATTATTTCCATTTCAGCTGTGCCGCGGTGGGACTCGCCCACTGCTCCCTGCGGTTCGAGCCCTGGTGGCTCTGCAATCCAGACCATAAAAGCTGAAATACCCACCAGCCGTCTCTCCCAGCTGTTGCCACGGCAGTCCTGGACCATGAAAGAGCATTTTGTCGGTAGGTGTTGTGTTTAACCACGAGCAGAGGAAGTGCATCCCTTGCCGGAGACGCTTTTGTGGCAGATCGTAATCGTGAGCTCTGACACGTGGTGAGAACCAGGAGGCAAAATGGAGAAAGATCAAGCACGGCCTTCACCTTTACTGCATATATCCACATTGCCAACTAGACAGACTTTTTCTTTTAGTGATTAATGTTTTGGGCCATTTTTATCTTTTTTTTTTTTTTCCCCAAGAAGACTACTGGAGGCATCTTAAAAGGCCTGAATTTTGAGAGGGGTGTCATAAAAAGCCACATGCCTCTGTTGTCTTATCAGCTCGGAAAGCCCTAGCTGCTGCAGAGAATCTTGGTCCATGGCTCTGGTTCTCTCTTTCGCCCAGGGAACACCTGGTCTTGGATTGGGCTTGGGGATAAGGGAGGCGGTGGAGTGCAAGGGAAGCAGAGAAAGGCACAACATTTGCATCTGCACCTTTGCTAGTGAGCAGATCTCAGTCTTCCAAGTCTTGCACTGGTGGCAGAGGAGGCCCAACTCATGCTAATAACCTGACCTCTCTTTTTGCCTGCCCTTCAGAAACTGCTTCCTTCACGTAAGTTTTTAAGGGTGACCCTCATGGGGAGTGGGTCTCTACAAAGCCACAATCTACAGATCACGGGTCTCTGAGCTAGAGTGGGAGTGTCGCAGAGCAAAGACCTTGTTACCTCACAACTCTGTAAAATACTAATTCAATTTGCATCAAATAACAGAAAAAACAACAGTAATAATAATAACTTCTAATAACATGCCCTTAAAAGGCACAGTATGGAATTAAGATCCCTGTCCAGAGCCTTTTGGAAGCTTGTGTATAGGACTTAAGAACACAGGTAATGATTTTTTTAGTATGTCTTAAGAGAGTCTGCAATATGAACAGTTTTAAATGTTGGAATAAATTGAATTGAAATAATAGATTTGTTTAGAGTGACTTTTATCAGAAGGGCATTACAACAAATATAAATATCTCTAAATGTACAAACCTAAAGCAAATATCATTCTAGGTTTTCTCCAAATTTGAACAAATGGATTGTGGTTGCGTAAGTAATACTTTCTCAAAATAAAATACTGAAGCTTTTATTTGAAGTGGTTTCAATACCAGGTTTCACTGTCAAGCTGATATCACTGAATGAGGCAGAAAAGCACTAGTTGTTAATAAAAATAATGAAAAGTAACACCAAATTTACATCAGTTTCAAATAAGCTCAGGAATTCTCAGCCATTAAGATGCTGCCTCTTCCAAAGTGCATCTGCTGCTCTATTACAGACTCGTACTGGAAGATCAGGTTTAGAGAAACTCACTCTGCATGGAAATCAGTGGAAATCAGTCATTTTGCACAGCTCTGCATCAGGTGTGAACAGATTGATTTATTCCATGCAGCTTTGAAATTCAAGTTAAATTGCAAGTCCTATTGTCATTTTTATAACCTACGTTTCCTACGGAGTTGACACTTATTGTATTCTATTAATTAAACACCAGGGACTAAAAACGTGGACCTGTTGAAGCGAGTCCAGAGGAGGCCATGAAAATGCGCAGAGAGCAGTAGCACCACTGCTCAGGAGCCAGGCTGGGAGAGCTGGAAGTGTTCACCTGGAGAAGAGCAACTCCAGGGAGACCTTGGAGCCCCTTCCAGTGCCTAAAGGGGATCCAAGAGAGCTGGAGAGGGACCTGGGACAAGGGATGGAGTAACAGGACAAGGGGGAGTAGCTTCAAACTGACAAAAGGCAGGGTTAGATGAATTCTTAGGAGGAAATTCTTCCCTGTGGGGGTGGTGAGGCCCAGGCACAGGTTGCCCAGAGAAGCTGTGGCTGCCCCATCCCTGGCAGTGTTCCCAGCCAGGCCAGATGAGACTTGGAGCACTGCTCTAGTGGAGGATGTCCCTGCCCATGCCGGGGGAGTTGGAACAAGATGATCTTTAAGGTCTCTTCCAACCCAATCCGTTCTGTAATTCTATGAGTCTATGAAAAAACCTCATTTTTCAGTAGCTAAGATTAGAGTAGGATGCTTTTAAATAGTAAGGTTTTTATACATCTTTTTATAATTAAATATGTGGCTTTTGAAACTGAAATCTATTTCGTGCCATTATTATGCGCAACGTTGCTACAAAAGCAAAGACAGGCAGTGCAGATGGGTTCCTATTAATAGCAGCTCGCCTGCAGCATCCCGGTAAAGCCGGGGCGGCTTCATCCGAAGGGATTTCCAAAGGGATTGTTGCAACCTTCAGAACTCAACACAAGAGGGCTCCAGCTCCTTTAGTCAGGAAAAAAAGATGCCAGCTGGTGAAAAGGGCAGAGCGAGGCTGAGCGGAGCGGTCCCTCCCGGGGCAGTGCCGGAGCGCGGTGACGAAGGGCGGCAGCACCGCGGGCTGAAGCCTTGTCCGTGCCCGGCTCACCGCTCCCCGGGGGATGGAGGCAGAAACACCTGGAACAACCGCAGCGGGAACGCGTCTGTGAGACTGAGTGAAAGCGCGTGGTGCATGAAAGCCTCAGGTTTTGTGCTGGAACACCGACAGGTTAAGGAGCGGTCAGGAGAAGTTGGCCCTGGCTGCTCCAGCTCTTGCAGCCCGACTCAGCTCCACGCCCTCCCCGCACAGCAGCCCTGAGCCAGGCAGGCCCGCGGGTGTGCTGCCATCAGCCCTGCCCCAGGGCAGCACGGCAGGGGCTTTGGGGCTCCCTGGCACCAGGATCCAGGCTCAGGAAGACACAGCATCCCTCTGTCAGCCTGGGGGTGCTGGTCAGCAGGGGCTGGACGTGAACCCAGGTGTGCCCAGGTGGGCAAGGAGGCCAATGGCACCTGGCCTGTGTCAGGAACAGTGTGGCAGCAGGACCAGGGCAGGGGCACTGGGGAAGCCACACCTGGAATCCTTTGTTTAATTTTGGGCTCCTTAGTACAAGGAGGACATTGAGGGGCTGGAGTGTGTGCAGAGAAGGGAACAGAGCTGGGGAAGGGTCTGGGGAACAAACCTGATCTGGAGAACAAACCTGATCTGGAGAACAAACCTGTTCTGGAGAACAAACCTGAGGAGCAGCTCAGGGAGCTGGGGGGGGCTTAGCCTGGAGAAAAGGAGGCTCAGGGGAGACCCCCTCATTCTCTACAACTCCCTGGGGGCAGCCAGGTGGGTGTCAGGTTCTTACTCCCGGGGAACAAGGGACACAGGACAAGACGAAACGGCCTCAAGTCGTGCCAGAGTAGTTTTCCTTTGGGTATTAGGAATAATTTTTTCACAGAAGGGTTTGTCAATCACTGGCACAGGCTGCCCAGGGCAGTGGTGGAGTCACCAACCCTGGAGGGACTTAGGAGCCGTGTGGATGTGGCACTTGGGAACGTGGGGGAGTGGTGGCCTTGGCAATGCTGGGTTAGTGGCTGGGCTCAATGATCTTAGAGGTCTTTTCCAACCAAAACAGTTCTGCAGTTCTGTGAGTCTATATTTACTAGAGTGGACCTGAGAGGAAGCAAGGAAAGACATTGTCACCCATCTCTGAAAATAGCCCACAGCAGAAGGAAGGAAACGGATGTCAGTCATTTCTGCTGCTCATCCCTCATTTCCCCTTGGAAAATTTTATTCCACAATCATTACAAGGTAAATCTGCTTTCTGAGGGAGATATTTAGAGCCTTCCACTGCTTTCCTCTACTACAAAACACTTGAATTACATGTTTTGATTGATATTGGTAGTCAAATTATTTCCCTTGTGATGGGTTTCTAGCCTGTGTGTCCAGGACAACATACATCCTATGGAAGTGCTGCATTCCAGATAGGCAACTCAGTGCACCCAGCGGGGAAGAAAACCCATTTCCCTCTGTGTTTGCTGGCTGCTGTCAGTTATCTGCAAAAGGATTGGTTGGGCTGAAAACTGTAGAGAGTTGGAATGAAATCATACAGCACTTTATTTGTAGACAATGAGAGTATAGTCGGGCTGGATGTGAGTAGTGAGACTAATAATAATAATAAAAACAACAATAATAATAACAATGATGCAATATCTAATAGAATTAGGTATTAATTTGAAGCATTGCATGAAACATGGCACTTAAAAGGTCACACAGCTGGACTCATGTTTACAGAGCATTTGTAGCAACACAGATTTTAACTAGTTTCTGAATATTCTCAACCATGAGGAAAGCCCCACTCCCCAGTCTGAATGAGCTCCTTAAGTTGTCTTAACTATCACTCAGCTGTTCATTGGTTTGCCTCAGTCTCTCTTCTGCACACCCTCAGCACCAGAACTTGTCCCTGGAAGGTGAATGCTCTGCCACCTTCTGCTGTCTTCACTGCAGAAATCACCCTCCTGCATTTAACAAAGCTTTTCAAGCTCTTTCCTGTAGCTCTGACCCTTTAGTGCACAGAAGAACAGGGACAAGTGGTGGGCAGGGCAGAAGGAAGGGTATCTCACCCCCAGTGCATCCCCCTGGTGTGATTCAATGCACAGATGAGTGTTGGCACCAGGCCGTGTATATTCTCAGGATTTTAACGTGCTTTCTACAAGGAGGGAACTCCCGTGTCTCTGGTGGGAGGGATTACCTGCGCTTCGCCAGTTGCTGGTATCATGACATGGACATGCAGACATGAAGCTTGCATGGCTGAGCGTGTTATGTCACAGGCCATCTCCTCAGCTGTGCGAGCAACTGCAGAGCCACTTCACCCTCAGGCCCATTAGCACTTCATTCCTTAAGAGCTTAATCTTGCAATCCTTCCTACTGCTAGTAGCCCTTACTCATGTGAGCAAGCAGATCTCCCACTTCAGCCCCTGTAGCCTGTAAGCTGCTCTCTGTTCCTAGAAGATCCTCAGTGCCAGAAGGCTTTCCAGCCGTAGAGTTGTTGCTGTCGTGTTCTTTGCAACTATAATATTTATTCCCTAAAAGCTGCTTCATTCGCTCTGGCCTGGCTCTTCAATGGAGGTGGTGGCACAGAGCCTGCTGGCTTCTATCCCTGAGCTCAGGGGCCTTATCCAAGGAGCTGCACCCTGTAAAGTGCTGGGCATCATTGTCAGGTCCAGGAGGAGGCTAAAGCGTGGGCCAAAAGGGGAACCACACACAGGGACTCCAGTGCCGCTCTGAAAATCACTCCCGTGCCGAGTTCCTGCAGACAGCTCAGCATTGTCCAGGCTTACCTCTGGTCATCAATAATTCACAGGATTTCATAGTACAAGTTATGAACCTTCCCAATTTAGCATTTCTGTGCAGCCCCAGTCCCTTAAATAGCACCTGTGTATAAACCACATGCTCCAACCCCCTGAAAATGCCGATTCTTAGTGAAATTCAGCTTTAGAAAATGCAGGTGTTGTAACACCTGTTTTTACTCAGGCAACACATTAATACAATTAACTTCCCAAAGCCTTACTGTATGGGGAGGAGTGTGCACGGGAGCTCGAGGCATTGCTCTGAGCAACAAGGATCTTTTTTTTTCTGGTGTCAGGGGACAAAAAAGTTCCATGGGTGGTCCACAGGGAAGGGAGAAATCTTTTCCTTTCCTATTCTTTTCCATTCTCCACCAACAAGCAGTAAAGAATACACTTCCTTCAGCAGCAGAATGTCCCTATTGCTTTTAATTGCACCTTTCAGCAAATTTACCAACTGCTCCTTTGCCATTTATTTGCCAGGGGCTGGAGTGTGAAAGGTGACTTTCCCAAGTGTGCTCTGGGACAATGGTGATATAAACCTGGGGCTTATTTGGTTACATCCCTGCCCTGCCTGAGAGGGAGGTTTTAGCCCTGGAATGAAAATAAAAACAGGAAGTCATATGAGGGTTTGTTTTCTTGGTTCCTAGAGAAAGCAGCTGCCCACATTTGGTTGGATTTGAAGTCAATAGTGTGTTTTGAGTCACCTGTAATACAAGGGCACAGTTCACAGACCTTTATGTTTAATTGATGCCTTCCCATCCACAGGCCTTATATCCAGGCAGGTATCAGTGGTCACACCAGTCTAATTCCCTGTGCCAGTCCCTTTAGCTGTCCCCTAGAGCTGGATACCCACTGGAACACGCTGCCGTATGACCTGGGACCATGGGAAAAGTCTTTTCTGTGCTCTGACATTTCAGAGTGTTCCCATGAACAGTGAATGTCTGTGTCCAAGCCCAGGGGGAGTTTTGCTCTACGTGAGGAGAGGAGCAGCTGGCCCAGTGGCCAACCAGTAGTGCTCTGTGGTTGGCACAGATGTGGGTTGTGAACAGAGGTGGACTTTCAGGAAGCTAGTTCATCCTTGGCTCTGCTCCAGGCTCCCTTTGGGGCCTTGCCCCTGGCACAGGGATACCTCCGCTCTCTCTGAGTGCCAGGTACTCTGGGCTGCCTCTGGGACATTTTGTCCAATCACTTCTTTAGAACAAGGTGTGGGAGAGGTTCCTGCTTCCCCTTCCTGACCTACTTGGATGTTCATCCCGTCGCAGGAACCAGAGGGGAATGAGCTCCCTCTCCCAGTTCTGCAGCAGAAGCAGATCCAGAGCCCCACGGCTTGTCCTGGGTTGGGGACAGTGCCACACCCTGGAGAGCCACCGTGCTTGCCTTGCTCACAGCCTGCAGAGGAAGAAACCTCTGCCTTGTTCTGACATAACCTTTAACCCTATAAAACCACAGCTGAGGATGGGGATTGGACCTTTAAAGGTCCCTTCCTAACCAAACTATTCTATGAGCCTTTGAAACCAAACCTTATGGAAGTGGAGCCTGTTCATGGGGGTAGCTCAGGTCTGCGGCATTTCCACACATGAAGTAATTGCTCTTAACTTTGCACCCATTTTGAAAGGGAATTTGCTGTTTGCTGGAGTGTTGGATTAGCAACACCCTCAGGACATGCCCTCCCAGTCTGAATATGACTTGGACAGCACCTGAAAAAGTTATTTAAGAAAGTAGAAAAAGGCTGACAGGTTAAACTGATTTCTTTTACCACAAGATCAGCTGGATAAACGTTGAAGATGTTTTCAGGTGTGTATTTCTTCCTGGGAAAGTGAAGCAGGTACAAGTGTGACTTTAGCACAGCTGGTCAGAGATTCAAGGTAGCGTCAGTGCCAAAAAAAGGCTTCAAGGGGACTGCAGAGCCCCTGCCAATGCCTTATCACGAGGACTGAGTGGGCACCTCTGGGTGAGCATCTCCAACAGAGCTCAAAGTCAAGAGGTGTCCTGGCAATCTGGCATCCTTCTGGAACATCCCTACTGCCCTTCCCTGGGAGACAGCTGCCTGAAAATGCTTCCCTGCCTTCTTTTCGTGTTCCTTTAATGCTACAAAATACGGCTTCCCTGGCCAGACTTTTATATATGCAGAACTTCAATTTTAAAATGGTAAATTTACAATACTTACAAATATCAGTTTATATTTTATACATAGCTATACATTAGTAGTGCTGTATTTTCAAGAATTTTTTTAAAAATTTCATCTGTCCTGGATGTGTGTTCAAACGTGTCATTACCTCCTGAGGATCGTAGTTTTTGCACTATGGGCAAAGAAGCCTCTAAATAAGAAGGTTTTTCAGGCAAAATATCTAGGGGACAATATCTGCTTTCATAAAGCTCTGGACATGTTGTTTGCAATCTCCTAATCTTATTCCTGGTTTGGTTTTTATTTTTTTTTAATGCTGCTGGAGACTAACTTCTGGTGGCAAAGTCCTTGTACAGAAAAAAGTGAATATTTTAACCAATAGCCTGAAATCACACATTCTTTCATTGAAAACAGTTAATTAGGAATTGAGCTCCGAAGTTAATTTCACCAAGGTCATTCCCTGTTCTATTGGGTCCAGTGACCCTGTCTTAAGTAATCACAGCATTAACATACAAGGTTATAGCTTTCTTTTCAGTTGATGACATAATCTCTTTAATTGGTGTCAGGAGGCCTGCTTATGAAAGAACCATGGAAAACACCTATAGACTATAATTTTACTTTCCCCATTCACAGAGCAAATGAAACAAGCCTTAAGAATGTACTAGAGGCTCATTACATCTCCCAGGCTGTCAACACAAAGCCCCTCCGTTCCAGCCAAGGCATTAGGAGTGATCAATTCTGTTTACCCCTAACTTCAGCCCGTGAACTATTAACCTTTTCAGCAAAACTGGTGAATAGTAAATGTCAGATAATCCTCTCGGAAAAAGTTAAGAGGGTAGATAATGCATTTTAATTGATTAAAACTTGCATGAACAAAAGTTTAAAATATCAGCAGGAGAATCCCTCACGATTCCTATTTTTGGTAGGACGTGATCCAACTATTCCGGGTTGACCCCGGTGTCCACTTTAATTTTAGCTTTTATGAGAGAAAACTTCTCTAAAAACTATACCTGAAAATTAATATCCTGCTTAGCAGAAATTCTGCTTTTAGGAGAGAAGGTCCCCTTTGCAGTTCGTGTGCTCAGGCTACCCAGGACTAGGCCAGGGCAGGATTTACACCAATCATTATGGTAAAGTGTATTTTAACAAATATCCCTGCAGACCATATTTACAAAGCTACAGAAAATGGTGTAAATTCTTTTTTTTGGTGTTCTTTTTATTATATATTACTAGGAATTACTGCTTGGCATTTGGGGTTTTGGGGTTTTTTCGTTTTTCTTTTTTTTCTTTTCTTTTTTTAAGCAGTTTGGACTCTTGCATATTCTGTGCCTGATCTGACTTTTTCACATGGAATTTCCTTCATCACCCCTATGAAACCTGTCAGCACTCTCTGAATGACAGAGAGTCTTAAATTCTACAGTAAGCAACACGACACTGTTTCTGGAGAAAACAAGAGATATTTACCCCACATCACAATTATTCACATTCTCTTCTTTTTTTTCTTCCCATTACATTCCTCTAAACCTTCTACTATTTCAGGTTTTTATTTTTAGCGTCTCTTGGGGGGGTTCACATAACCCCTTTTTCCACTGTTGCACATTGCCTTCCAATCATTCCCAGTTTCTGAAACTCTCCCTTAAGTTCATGTTTATCAGTTGAAATCAATTTTTGTACAATCTATATTTTCTGATTGAAAATAATTTTTTATTTTGCTTTAAAAGGGGAGAAAAACATTTGAAAACAAATTGCTTGTTTTCAAAGAAACAAACTCTTATAGGAGAGAGAATCTTATAAATAAAAGTCTATTTTTTTTGGTTGTGGCTGAAAAACACCTTCATGTCAGCCCTTCCCAATCCTTTTATTTGAACAGGCTGTGTTATATTCTGTGTTATATTATGGCTTACATTAATCCTTCTGATCTTCAGAGCAGTAGCTATTATTATTAATAATAAAGAAATGAAGCACACAACTGGTTATTTGATACACAAAACAATGCAAGAGTCTGGCAGAAGCATTAATATGGAAGAGAAATTATTAAACGTGTTTTAGAGAATAAACTCAGCCTTATCCAGCATTTACTAGCAAAGCTTTATTCCACTGTTACCGTTCTCTGTGAGGTGATCCCAGAGGGAAGCCCACACCAGTTGCCACTGACTCTGCCATGCCAAGCACAAAAACCCCTCAAAATCTGGGTGTAAGTTATCAACTGAGGTATGTCCATTGGCAACTTTTTCCTCAGCTTTCCATGGCTCAGAGCAGCCCAGAACAAGAAGCTGGGCTATGGATAAAGTCAGCAGGGGAATGGGTGACCAGCAGGGCAGTGCAAAGTTGAGGACCAGGTGAGCTGTGGCCAAATCCGTCCCCTTTCACAGGCAGTGGTGGGGCAGCACCTCCAGGGAGTGCTTGGTGGTGCTCAGCCCCCCACAGTAAAGGATTTGGGCAGGAATGGGAATCTGGGTGTTGTAGGTACGAGTGGGGAATATGTTTTATCATCCCTGGAAATACCCACTGGGTAAACAGTGGCCTTTGTCCTTCATCGCTTCCCTCTCTAGGATTGCTGAGGGTGGAAACAGCTGAGTTTGAGCAAAATCCAAGTGGGTTTGTTTTGATGGGATGAAGTTTTGTACATATCAGCCTTACCCTGGCCTGTCACGGTCTCCAAGTGATGCTGTTCTGTGAGCTTCACATTATAAATCACACAATCACCTTTCACATCTTCTCTCAGATGGGGCACCAAGGTGTTTTTTCAGTCTTTTGTGTAGTTTTATGGAGGAGAAACTGCACTGCTGCATTTCCTTGTGCACAGGCATGTCTGTTTTCTTAATACTGGGGAGCATAAGATGGGGGCAAACTTTTTTTATCAGTGGTGGTTTTAAACTAAAAGAGGATCAGTTGTGATTAAATATATGGAAGAAGTTTTACGATGAATATGGTAAAACACTGGCACAGGGTGCCCAGAGAAGGTGTGGATGCCCCATCCCTGGAAATGTTCAAGGCCACGTTGGATGGGGTTCTGAGCAACCTGGTCTAGTGGAAGGTGGAAGAACTCCAGATAATTTTGGGTGTTACCAGTGGTTCATCTGGAGTTGCACAGTTGCAGAGTCACCTGGCTGATGTCGGTGGAAAAGCTTGACATGAGTTATTGCCATTATCTGCACTTGTGGGGCTCCCAGGATGCTGATCCTGGGCTGTGTTAGGTGCTCTACAAACTGGACAAATGACCCATGTCCATCTCAAAGAACTGAGTGTGCCAGTGGGACCCAGACCCCTCTTCAGGGTCCTGTTGTCTTCTGCTGAGTTTGCTGTGGGCTTCTGTGTGAGCTGGATGGGGCTGTAGTTTCTCTGCCTTTACCTTCTCTCCATTTACTACCTTCTAGACTCAAGTTGAGACCTAACAATTAGTCTTAGGAAGATGCCTAGGACTCCTGGTCCAGCTCCCTCACCTCTCCTGATGGAGAAGCAACTCTGTGAGGAGCACTCACCGAAACTTCTGGCATGGACCACAATAGAGTTCATTGTGTGAAAATTCAGGTCTTTTAACTCACTCCCTTATTTATTCTTTGTATTACGATAATGGTTATCTCAGAGCATGGTCTTGACTTGGATGCAGAGGTAGGGATGTGTGTCTGGGGATGCACTCTGGGGATCAGAGTAGGTTTAGAATAGATTTTAGGAAGAAATTCCTGGCTGTGAGGGTGGTGAGGCACTGGCCAGAGTTGCCCAGAGAATTTGCTGATACCCTGTCCCTGTGATAGTTCCAGCCAGTTTGGATGTGGCTTGGAGCAATCCGTTCTGCTGGGTGACATCCCTGCCCTTGGTAGGGGGCTTGGAACAAGACATTCTGTAAGGTCCCTTCCAACCCAGACCATTCTGTGATTCTGTGATTCTTGAGTTTGCTCATAATTTACTGCATGGATTTGGGCATAAACCAACACATTTCCTCAGACAGTGGTGCTTCTTAGTTAGCCAAAACAATTATAAAATATATTCTGCCCTCAGCTTCCATTCAGACATAAGGCAGCTTCCCTCCGACACAGGAACACTCCACGATTTTCCTATTTGTCCTCTTTTTTTTTCAAACTAGTTTAAGTCTTCAGGAGCCCGTCTTGCCCATTTAGCCACAGAATGCGTGTGCGTGCATGCGTGCGCGTGTGTGCTCCCAGTGAAAAGAAGGGAAAAAACCCACAGGTTTGAGTTTGTACAATGTTTGCCCCTTTTCCCAGCAGGGATGGGTTTTGAGAGCCAGGAGACAAAAAGCATGGCCTCAACAAGCTGAATTTAAAAAAGAACATCATTTTCGTTATGTAGTCAATCTCAATTACAAAAAAGAACATCATTTTCGTTATGTAGTCAATCTCAATTACAAGCAAATGTTTTCTCTGTTGAGACTTTTCTCTTTTCAGAGCATTATGCAAGGCTCTTTTGTGGGTTGAGAGAAAGGATCAGTGGTCAATAGGGAGCAGAGTGTTGTGTACAGTGGATTTTTGTATCCTTTAGTCTACTACATAATGCGTTTTGTCAGGAGAACAGCCCAACATCCTGAGCAGATTTGCTGAATTAAAGAGCACAGCAGGGATAGGAAACTTGTTGCTAGGTGACTGACAACTGCTGCATGTCACTATCTCTGTGCCGGAGGTTACTCTTCCCTTTTCTTCCACTACTCAGTCTTGCCTTTTAATCTGCATCTATAATTAACTCTCTTAATACCGTGCAGCCATTTCTCTCCCTTTTGCTTCACATGGCTCTCTCGACGTTATTTAATCTCGAAGGGAGAGGGTAAAACTATTTAATTTTTGTGCTTCGCTTGGCGGGGAGAAGTTGGGAGGTTTGGGCGGCGCAGCGTCTCGTGGCGGGGCTGGGATGAGATGGCTCTTAAAAAGCATTTCAGAAGATATATGCTCTTTGTTCATCCTAATGCTCAGTGAAACATTGCTGTGTTTACCGTCCTCTCTAAAGCCTGTTTGTTTCAATTCATCTTAATTGAAACGTGATTGCTTTTAACTGTTTAGGCTTGGTGACCTTCCAAGCTCTTTCACTTGTGTATTTTGCAAAATAGATTTTCTTTATACGAGGCTCTTTCTTCAATGCCTGGAAACCCAGGGCTGCATCTGGCCTAGATTTGTAGTGGCAGAAGTCAACCAAACAGCAAGTGTTTACCCTGCTTATTTTTACTCTTGCTTTTATTCTTATTTTTCACCTGCTAATCAACCATTAGTTGCATTTTGAAGGCCCATGTTGTTCCAAGGATGGATCTGCATCTGAGAATTACATCCCCAGTTTATACCCATCAGTCACTATGGAAATATATTTATTTTAATTTTAGCTTTTATTCCAATAGCAAATTCAAAATACAGGGTATTTAATGAATGTTCTAATTGCAGGAATGTGATTATTTGGTTGGGTTTTTTATTTTAAAAACTAACAAGAAAATGTGTGCCAATGCTTATTCTGGGCACTCTTTAAAATAGCACCCTTTTCCTTCATTTTCTGTGTTCACATTTTTCATGTGTTTTGAGGAAGCTGAATTGAGAAGTTCCAAGGAATTAAACCAACAAAAGCTCTTTTTTCTTCTTGCAGGTTTGTAACAAAGCTGCCATCATGGGAAGTGTGTACCTTAGACACTCTTTATACTGAAAATTAGGCAGCAATTTAAGAAGAATAGCCAAGCAGATGGGAGAAGTGCTGCTGGTGAAAATAGGTGGCAGTTGTTGCTTCTGGGGCACTGTCCCCTCTTTGCTCAGTAGAGTGCTCAACTTGAGCAATTTAATGGAAAGGGGAAAAAAATCCCAAAGACTGGTGAGTAGCTGTTTCTAAGCAGGAACTCTTCCCTCACCAGTGCAGAAGGTTTTGCTGACACCAGGAACTGTAAATTCTATCAGTCTCTATCAGCCTGTGTGGAAAGGGTCCGCTGAGGGCAGCCTTGGTCCTGGGAGCGGGTGGCTTAATGGGCACTACCTGATTAATGTCCATGAGGAAAGACATTTTTGCAAGGGCATGGAGTGATAGGACAAGTGGGAATGGCTTTAAACTGACAGAGGGCAGGGTTAGATTAGATGTTAGGAAGACATTCTTCCCTGTGAGGGTGGTGAGGCCCTGGCACAGGTTGCCCAGAAAAGCTGTGGCTGCTCCATCCCTGAAAGTGTTCAGTGCCAGCTTGGATGGGGCTTGGAGCAACCTGGACTAGTGGAAGGTTGCAGGGATAGTTGCAGGGATAATCTGGCCAGGATCATCAACCCTAGATCCAACCATCCACCTAGATGATCCACCTAGGTAATCTAGTTCCAACACTCCGGTTGGAACTAGGTGATCCCTAAGGCCCCTTCCAACCAAACCATTCTACGATTCTGATTCAATGAGCTTTGACTTCAAGTCTGTAGCCTGGGGATGTGAGAGGAGTGACTTTCCCTCATAATTGTGGCAGCGTTTCTTCTTCTCGTTAGCCAAGAGCAAGATCCCACCTGGAAAAACCCTTCCTCACACCAGAGTAGGAGAGGAAAATATTGTGTAGCAGTGTATGGAGGAGCAGCACAGGCAGTGACAGGGAGGACCAAGAGTGGGCAAGCAGTGAGAAGGCACCAGCGTGGGGCTGTGTTGGCATCCAGGCCTTGAAATGCAGGGCAGGTGAAAACTGGTCAAAAACCGCCAAGCACCCGTAAATGATCAACCTGTTCCACAGAGGCTCTCCATCCCAAACATGGTACAAATCTAGTCACACTCTTATTAGCTTCTAAGGAGCCTGAATAAGGAGATGAAGATCTTATCACTTAAGGCAAAAGTCTGACATTGAACTGCAGCAATTCCTTTTTTTTTACTTTCTGTGCAGAGGGAAGCCAGAGCCAGTGTTGGGTAAAGCAATTTTCCCTTAAACTCTCCTGACTGCTCTGAGAACAGAGTTTGCTCCTCAGCATTAGTACCAGGTTCAGTGTGCTGGGACAGGAGAACAAATCTGGGGCAGGTTGGGGTGGGCTGCGGGGTCTGAAGGGTTGGCTGTGACCCACGGTGTGTGGTGGGAGCAGGGTTTTGTTGGGGTGGTGTTCAGTGAATCCTAATTTCTTCACAGTGATGTGTCACCCACATTGGCACTGACCCAAGGTACAGGGGGTTTTGAGTTGAGCAGACTCCGACTTCTGTGATGTTGTGGGTCAAGTCCAGCTCCCTTTACTCAGGTAAACGGCCTCTCTGAAGCCTCCTGGAGAAGGTGAGTCAGATTCCTGCTGGTACTCGGGGGGTCTGGCTATGGATTCAAGTGCTTGCATTAGTTACTCTGAGTTGAAATATTCACAGTCATTGATTGATATTGAAAACTTGGTGATTAAATTGCATCCTGTTGGTGACAGGGTCAAGCTCATGGCACCACCGCAGCCTCGGGCTCACGCTCTGAGCACAGAACAAGTTCTTGCCTTTCCCTCCCTGACTCCAAGTGTGATAGACACACAAGTGTTCTGACAGAGTAGAGGGAAGTGGGGTGTTCCTGCTAAGGAGCTAAAAGGCTTTAATTTTCCTGAGTGAAAGCTCTAACCCCAGAAAAAGCACTGTAGCATCACACAATCCATTCATGTTTGCCTTTACCAACTCCTGAAGGAGTACATGGCTGCAGGAAAACAGGCTCCCCAGAAGGACAAGGAACTACAAACCACCCCCATTGCCATCTGATGCTTTTCCTCTCCTCGCCCCTGTCTTCCAGCTCCCTCTCAGCTTTGCCAGTTTTTAATGCACTCCTTGTTGCAGATGCAGCTGTTGCCACAATCTGTTTTCGCAGAGCCGAGCCCTTTTCAGGCACCAGTCCCCAGGCATGACTGGGAGAAGAGCGGGGAAGAAGAAAGGAGATGGTGGGGGAGAAGGAGACAGCAAGGACAGGAGGAGGAGATGACAGACAGGGGCAGCTCCAAACGACTGTCCAGTCCCTCATCCAACACTGACCAGTCTCTGGACACAAGGTCTGCCCCACGTGGGGTTGTTTTCCCATGTGTCACACATAAAATTGTGATAAAATCCATGACCCTACGGGCTGTACCTGTGTTGCTATTGCAGAAGTGCATTGTACAGGGCAGGAGGATCAGGAGAGAAATGGGAGGTGTGTCTCTCAGGGCCAGGTCTGGTGCCTGGAGAAACTTCCAGGCTCCTTCAGGAAGGTTCTTGTCCTGCCTTGGCTGTGAAGTACAAGGACATGGTGAAGAGCAGGAAGACAGACTATGCCATTAACTACTCCAGGGTGACACCTGCCTGCCTGTTCTCCTGCCCGGGAAGATGAGATTCAGTTCCTTTCTCCAGTGGAGGGAGTCAAATCCCTATTCCTACCCCACCTCTTTCTTTTCCCACTTTCCCATAAAATGGATCTTCTACTTGTCTTCCCCCGATTTGTGCAGCTCTGGAGACAGATCACTTTTTCTTGCTATGAATTTGTTTTCTAACCCGGAAAAATGTGCGAAACACCTCCATACCATATCTGAGATAAAAAGCCAGGAATCGTGTGAGGAACGTAACACAACACCAGCCATCACACCTGCTTCGCACAAAAATGCAGGTGGGCTTCAAATACACTCCCAGGGACTCCTTTGCCAGGGAACACAAGGGAAATAGTACTTATAAAAGAGTGTGTTATCCACCCAATGCTGGAAAAGGCAGGAATCCTAAGGTTAGAGAGAGAAGTGTGCAGTCACAGGCCTGGAACAAGCAGTCCCTCAGCAGGGGAAGTCCTGCTTAGTGCTGTCCAGTCACTTGCTTTTCCTCCATGAAGTTTTTTTCACAGTTAAGCGAATAAATCCAGACCTAGACATGTAAATTTGTTTCAAACAATATTTGTTTCACATCCCAAACTATCCTTGACTCAGTAAAAGGAGAAACAGCTCTGCATCTCAGGGATTCTTTCCTGGCTTGTCTTGATCTCACTTATTAATAAATTTATGGACTCTGAGATGACTCGGCCAGACTGTATTCTTGTCTAAATTTAGCAGTCAATTTGGTTTATTGCTTCAAGGCTGCACTGAAGATGAATCAACAAAAAAGCATCCTTTTTTTTTTTCTATCACTGGAGTTAAAAGTGCATTTGTGTGAAAATGGATCTGAACTTGGAAATAACAGCCATTAATTATTTATTAAGCACACGCTGGGGATGGGCTTTCAAAAAAACCCCACCACGTTGCACCTCTTTTCCTCAGAGCCACTTGTTCCTCCTTTGGCTGTTTTTTTGTGCTTTGCACTGGGTTTGCCAACACCATTCCCTGGGCCCAAATGATGTTACTGGAGACCGTGGGGAGGTAGGGGGATGTCTCTGAGCTGACACAAGGGAAAGAGGTGCTCTTGGTGATAGACTGATGCTGTAGCTTTTTGGGGGCAGGTTCCTGTCATTTCAGAAGCCTATAAAGAGTCTCACATATTTTAATCTGCTCTGCTGAGAAATAAAATTAAATCCTGCAGTGAAATCAATAGAACCAAGTAAAACATATCTGGAGCCATCTGCTGCCTAGTTAGAGCACAAAGAGAGACAGTTTCCCAAATTACTCTTTCAATGGAAAATGAGCAGCAGGTTTTATAACAGAATTTCATCTTGTGGGAAACCAATCAGAAATGCTTTTGTATCCAAACTTAGTCACTGGCTGCATCCCTCATAATCTCTCACTGAGGCTCCAGCTCTGGCAACTGTGAAAGAGTCTGCTGTTTTGTTTTGTTGAAGGAGAAAACCCAGTGGGAATTAGGTTAAGATCTCCTCTCCTCGCCCCAGTTCTCAGTCATGTGAAGAGTTGTTGGTTCAGTGTCTTATTTTAACTCATTTTCAAGGCTCAAGTGTGTCAGAGTGATGAAAACCCTTGCTCTGTCTTTCTGCAGTCTCTGGTCCCTCTTTATGAGCAGTCAGGTTGCTCAAAGACCCATCCATGGCCTTGGACACTTCCAGGGATGGGGCAGCCACAGCTTCTCTGGGCAGCCTGTGCCAGGGCCTCCCCACCCTCACAGGGAAAATTTTGTTCCCCATATCCCATCTATCCCTGCCCTCTGTCAATTTGAAGCCATTCCCCCTTGTCCTGTCACTCCAGGCCCTTGTAAAGAGCCCCTCTCCAGCTCTCTTGGACTCCTTTTAGGTACTGGAAGGGGCTCTAAGGTCTCCTCAGAGCCTGGAATGTTCTTCTGAGCCCAGGTTTTTCTTACTCTGCATTTCAAAATGCTTAAGAATGACAGAAATGCAGAAAATTATCAAAACTGGAATTTCCATTCATTATTTTCCTGATCAAACATTTCATTCTTTAGAAATGCAACCAAACCTGTGTTTGTTTATGGAGCAGGGAGCTCTGCTGCCATTAAATTAGTTGTGACATTTTAATGTAATTAGACAACATTAGTGTCAGATAAGATTCATTAATGGACCTTGATCTTTGGTGGTTGTTCAAAATTGATTTCTGCAGTGGAAATCTATGTTGGATGGAGAAAAAAAAATCATAAATTCACCTTTCTACTAAAATGCTCAGCTAATTGACATAAGTACATTAATGAGAGCAACACACTAATAGGATTATATCAATATTCCCCCTGCAGCAGTTAGAGACCAGCAGCAATGGTCATTAATTATTGCTTTACAGTAATCCTTGGCAGCTCTTGTAGGAGGTGGATTGTCCTTCCTTCAGAAGATCTTTCTGCTTTGTTATTTTCCCCAGATTTGGGGCTTTGCTGTTGTTTCTACCAATGTAATCCCATTGGTCGAAACTTCAAGGCTGGGTGCCTAAAATTACTCTCCTAAATATACACTTTGATAACTCTCTAAAATAGAGTTGTATTTTTTTCCTCTCAGAACAACTGCAAAGCCAGGGCATCATGAGAAACATATATAAAAAACAGGATGCTTTTATAGTCAGAGCAGAACTATGTTTGAAGGGGATTTGCAAGACAAGGAAAGATAATGGTTCAATTCTCAGTAAAAGTCAGATTTTCTAAAGACAAATACATAAATCCAGTTTATCTTTCTCCAAGCTGAAAATTTTGTCTAAGGACTTCAGCAGAATTACTTTTAATTTCTGCTAACACTTTTATAGCCTTTGTTTGGCTGCATTAAACCAAAAGAAAATGTTAAAACTCCTGAGTTTTAGATAGAGGCCAAAAGTGACAACGTATGTTAGAATGGACTTGTTTTTGTAACGTTAAAAACAACAGTGATATTTAATCTTTAAACAACATGGATTTAGTGATCCTTGTTTATCTTTTATGCCAGGTTTTATCATCTCATTCTATTTAGTTTTTACTCCAAATAGTGTAAAATAAAGCAGCCCTGTGTCTGTCAGCACACAGGACTGCTCACAGTGCAGCATTTTAGCTGCGTTTCTTCCACATCCTGAACAGAGAGTATTTATATTTATATGAAACAGCAGAGACAGCAGTAATCCCACTGCTTTGTACAAGGATCTGTACATTTATTTCCAATACCACTCATCTGCTCGGGGAAAGGCAGTCTAAAAACAGAGAAGATTTCTTTATTAATAAACCAGCTCATCACAGTTAGATTGAATTCTCAGTGTTTGGAAAGCTTAGGGAAAAAAATGCCATTAATTACAGGTAGCTGTGGACCAGGCTCTGTGTGAAGGGAAAATTTTCCTCTTGCAGCTACAGCTCCATCAGCAGTTTTCCTTTCAGAGTCTGACTGTGAGGCACAACAAATCCTTTTTCAGTGTTGAGATCGAGGAGCACACACCAGAGCAGGACTCTCAACACCCATCTGAGATGAGAGACTTGTTTCTCAGCAAATATTTGGAAATCAAATGTTTCAAAATAGCCTCTCATTAGGAATTCAGGAGATTGATGTCCATGAAAGTAAAAGTCTGCAACTGGTACCAGACACCTTTGAACCACTAAGCACAGAAAGCAGCTTTCAAATAGAGAGGAGTCATTGAGCCTATCCAACAGGATACATGGAAAAGCTCTCCAAGGAAACAGGACAAAACTGTATCTTTACCCTAACCAAGAAGAGACAGAAGAATAACTGAAATATTCAGTCAACTGCTCTCTACAACTACCTAAAAAGACATCCCTTCTTCCAGGTAACAAGTGACAGGACATGAGGGAACAGCCTCAAGTAGCACCAGAGGAGGTTTAGATTGAATATTAGGGAAAATTTCTTCACTGAAGTGGTTGTCAAGCACTGGAACAGGCTGCCCGGGGCAGTGATGGAGTCACCAGCCCTGGAGGTGTTTAAAAGACGTGTGAATGTGGCACCTGGGGACGCGGTTTGGTGGTGGCTTTGGCAGAGCTGGGGTAAGGGTGGGACTCGATGATCTTGAAGGGCTTTTCCAACTGAAATGATTCAGTGATTCATGATCTGGGTGTTATGCAATGGTTCATTCATGCAAATGCACAAGCCAATTAAATGCAGATAAAAATGTAGAGCAGGATAATGAAGAGATACTGTAACATGATGTAGTGATGCCTCAGTTGCAGTGGATATGTGCTCTCTGTCCCCCAAATTTCTGCGCGCTGCAGTGCCCTGGCTGTCTCCCCCTCTCCAGGAGGAAAGCCTCACCTCAGCCCAGATGCTGCTTGGCCAGATGCTCACATCTGGACATGGGGAAACAGCTGTATCCTGCCCATGCTTCCTTCAGTCAGGGACTGACCTGCCTCTCTCTCCCGTTCCTTCTCAGGAAAACTGTAAAGGAACCAAAAGTCAAACGTGATTGAAAACAGCCAGTGAGGCTCAGAGGTTGGGCCAAACACAGCGTGGTTCCCTCAAAAACAAACTGAAAAGGTACACATTTTCCTTAAAAAAGTGATAGTTAAGGGTCAGGCATGCCCAAACACCAGCTTCACTGCTGAGTCTTTTTTCACATTAAGAACTCAAGTGTTTATTGCGCTCAGCCCTGAACACGAGCTTTGAAAAAGATGCTGGTAATGATGCAAATTCACACCAGATCTTCTAAAAAAGAGCTGTACTGAGAGAGGGGAGGAGGGAAGGCACACTTTGCTACATTCCCAGTCTGCAAGGGACTTGGTGTGCAACAAAGTGGCTGGGTGGCAGGTACACAGATAGAAAGCCAGGGGAGCCTAAGGGGTTCAGGCTGGAAAAGTGTGCTGCTAAATATATAGACATTCACTTTCTGTCTGTTTGGGGTGATGATCCTGGTTAGAGCATCCTCTCTGCAACATATATAATGGCCAATGTGATTTTTTTTGTTGTCTTATAACTTACACAAGTATCTGGCATGTGTGCAAGCGAGCATGAGGAGCAGCTGCCTGGCTTTAAAACCGCTTTAGAGTCCCTGTGCAGAGGAGATCGCTGCTCCCCGCTACCTCCTGAGCACACCCTCAGCTCACACGGACACCTCTGCTCAGGCAGCCTCAATAATTTGCCTGGCCAGAGGAAGCCAAGGAGTGAGTGGTAAACTCTTTCCCACTGGAGACCTACAGGTCCTCAGGGAGTCGTGTGTGATGCTTCAGAGACGCACCCAGGGCAATTAGGGAAAGTCAGCCTTTAAAACCCGGGATATATCAGTGCTTGCTCCCACTGGAAAAGAGACATTTCTCAATCAAAACAAGATGAAAGTGGTTTTGCTAAGACAGTTTAGCTTAGGAGTGTCCATTCTGTCTGAACTTATGAACCACATCCCAAAATTCTCCTGTGTCCAGGACTCCTCAGACACAGATCCTACCCCGTGGAGGTCTGTGGGCAGCTGACATCGAGGGCTTCCTGCTGTGGGAAGGGGACCACCAGTTATCCCAGGCTGACCCAAGCACAGAGAATCATGGAGTCATAGAGTGGTTTGGGTTGGAAGAGACCTCAAAGGCCATCTATTTCCACCCCCCTGCCGTGGGCAGGGCCATCTTTCATTAGATCAGATTGCTCAGAGCCCCATCCAGCCTGGCCTGGAACACTGCAAGGGACGGGGCACCCACAGCTTCTCTGGGCAACCTGTGCCAGGGCCTCAGCACCCTCAGAGGGGAGAATTTCTCCCTAAATCCTAAGTCATGGCTACCCCTCACGGTGTCCTAGCCCGATCACCTCTCACCCACCACACTCTGCTGCAGGAGCCACAGCTGGATGCAGAGACACCCAAAGCTGTGTGTAGCTCCTCACAGCACAGGTGGGACCCCCCTGCAGCTCGGCATTCCCATCCCACGGAGCTCCAAACCCACTCCCCAGCAGGCACAGAGATGGATGGGCTGGGTAAGAAGGGACAAGAACACCAGCACGGAAGATCCACATTTGGAGAGGCTGATGCAGAGGAGGAGCCCCAGTCCCTGTTGCCGTGTGGTAAGTGGATGGAGGCACCAGGGGTTGTGTTTATTTAAGGTCACGGAAGAAAAGGGTCTTCAAAAAGTGTTGAGAGTCAGTGAGGGGGATGACTTTGTGAAGCACCTCAGGAGGGCTGTGAGTGGTGGCAGGAGGGGAAAGCGCAGAGAAGTTGGTACATAGGGCATGGAAGATGCAGAGGCGGGAGCAGGCAGAGTGCGGGAGAGCTGGAATTATGCAGGGCACAGAGGCAAGGACAAGGAGCCTCAACAAGGTGCAGCGGAGAAACAGGGAGTTAGTGAGTGCTTGTAAAAGGCTGGGCTTATCTTGGAAAAGACAGCTCTGTTCTGACTGGGTGTCAGGGAGGGTGGAGGAAAGGAAGTTTTATTTAATAACTAATAAGCTAATAATTAGCCTGGATTTTTAGCATTGCAATTTGAAAGGCAGGATTTGGCCCCTTCCTCTGCTTTCTCCACACACAGACTTTGATTCCTGCCATAGTTGGGAACAGCTCTGGCATTTTATTCAGCTTTTCTGTCATTTGTATTGAATTTTTCTTCCTCTGCCACACACGTGGTAAATGTTTTCATTTCATCCTGGCTCAGAAATGCTCAGGACTCACTCTGAGCTCTCTTACTCCAGCTCTGTGTCGGTGCAAACCCATCAATAATGTTGTGGTTGCCTCCAGTTTTTTACAGATGTAAATGAAAGCAGCGTCAAGCCTTGTATTTGGATCAGGAGGGCTGACTGCCTTTTAATAGAAGCATAATGAAACCATCAAGAGTTTTCATTCAATTAGACTTTTTCTCCCTCTGGCAAATGATTATAACACATTTATAGCGTAATGGGCAATTACTTTATACTCCTTGTCTGTTGACATCCTATTAAGCCTACATTTTCTGTCCCTAACAAAGAGATCAGATATAATTGTTAGGAACTACAAGGAATACATAAGAACTACCAGAATACATTTAAGCAGAATGAATATGGATCTGTTAGTGAGACGCATGATGTGCAGTGGCAGATTTCCCCACTCCTTTCTGCTCTGGGGAAATCTCAATTACATATTCTTTTATTTCTTCATACATTAACTTTTCCTCTGGTGTCAAGAATGATCTTTGTGCTGAGTGGGTGTTGATTATACATTGAATTCTGTGCTTGTGAATATGAGCCTGAGAGGTGCGATGAAGGCTGCAGAGGTAAGTTTTGCCCCTGGAAGGTTTGAAGATAAGTGTGTTGCTGGAGTTTTTTTAAACCTGCACCTGGAAGGCAGGGAAGGCAGGGCAGGGGCAAGAACTGAAGGAATCAACTCTCTGTGAAGTGAAGAGCTGGGTGAGTAGTTGCAGCAGTGATGTTTTCTTTAGGTCAATAACATTTGTTATCCAGCCTTTGAAGGGCATGAACCCTCCTGCAGTGCTCTACCGCCTTGGGATGTCCTGTGTCGGGCAACAGGCAGAAGAGTTCATCTGAGTGGGTGTTGGTGGGAGCTGTGTGTTCGTATCCCTGAGAGCAGAGCAGAGCCCTCGGGTGGGGGGTGTCAGCAAGCCTTTACGTGGGGATCTCAGCAGCAGGACTCCAACAGATTCTCGCTCTGGAGCAGCAGCCTGCAGGATCCACTCTGCTCACACACAGACGGCCACTGCTCTGGGGCTCGCCTGTCTCAGCATCAGTCTGGAGATCTCATGTGCGTGGCAACAATTCCCTTTTGACTCATCCTGCTTATCCTGCCACAGGGCTCCAGTCTCAGGGACACTGTTAGGTGGGGAGCCAGGAAGCATCTCCAAGTTGCACTACCCCTAATTGTGGTCATTCCTGCTGAATTACTCTGCTTGGAGAGGCATTATGCCAGTACTGGTAGTGGCAAACTGTGTGAAATTGTGTGGGTCACTTACAGGCTTCTGTAGACTGTGGATCTTCACCTAAATGTTTCTCTCCCAATCCTTGTGGTGTTCCAGCCCATTCCAGATCCTGGTAACGGCGGCGTGGCCCTATCTTTATTGGCACATTAAAAGGTGGCAAACAGGACATACACAGACCTTCTTCACCTGCTTGGTTTTGTGCTCTGGCACTGTCCTCTGTGGTTACACACCCGTGATGACAGGAGCAGCAATGTCACATCCTGACACGGTGGCCCAGGAATCTTGAGCACACTCCAGTAATTCCTACCTGGCCGTGCAAGAGGATCGTTTTACAGCTCAGGAATCACCTTACAAAGAGCAGCTCTGAGAGCCAGGGACCGAGCAGTCACCTGGGAAGGGACATTACTCAGATGGTCCATCCACAGGGCCAGGGGAGTGGCACAGACCTTGGCGTGTGACAATTTCCATGGCAGCAGAGTCCACGTCAGGACTAGGGGATGTCCGAAGAAGGTGATGAAAGCAGCAAGTAAGACAAAGCCACTAAATCTGCAGGTCCAAAAGACCACTTAAAAGACTCTGAGAAGATTTTTTTTCTACTATTATTGCCAGTTGTGGGATTTGGGGTTTCTTTGCTCCAGCTTCTTCTGAAACATCCACATGTGGGTGGATTTTCATGTGAGTTAAGTTGTTGCTTCTGCTGATCTCCAGAGACCTCTCAAGCAGTGGGTGTTTTACCACAAAGTCAGGGTTAAGCTGATGACAGGCTTGGGGTCAAGAAGGACTGTGCATCAATCAGGCAGGCATGTACCCTTGGTTTAGTGCCACAACTCTTAACTTTTACCCACAGAGCGGGGTAAAATATTCTCCTCCATGTCACCCACGTTCTCACTGACACACAATAAAGGTGTTAAACACACTGAAGGTGCAAATTTAACACACTGGAGGTTTAAAATTGCTACCAGTGTCAGAGGCAGGCAGGGACAGGCCACAATGGCACGTGGGGACTGGAACAGGTGCTGTGCTGAGAGCCTCTGAGCCTGAAGTCTGGCACCAAACTCTTTGTGATGCCAGGGGTGGACTGTGGTGACATGGGGGTCCCTGTCCATGCCTTTTTTCCCACATATCTATGCATTTCTCTATAGAATAAGAGTGCAAACATCTGTGCTTCTGCCTACTATTGACTCTTGTCTCTTCTTCCCGTGGATTTAAGCATTGCTTTTTCTCCTCCTCTACCTAAATTATCCATTTCACACCCATCTGTCACAGATTACATTTCTAAGTCAATTATCTGTGTTTTCTGAAATCAAATACCTGTATGCCTTCTGTTTTCAGAGTAAATACGAATTTCATTTCAGTTTATTAGTGTTTAACAGCACCAGGGACACAATGTTTGGAGGCAGCCTGAATTTTGATTCAAAATGTCAGGTCTTTTTCTGAATAGCTCCATCAGCTGGAGACTTTCCTCATCAGCTCTTTCATAAAGCAAAAGGAGACAAATGGTAAGATAAGCTAACTAGGAAAGAAAGAGATATTCCTTCCCTTGACCTAGAAGCCTGGCAGGACTCTTTTTCAATGCAGTGTATTATGTAGTGTTTTTCACTGTTATGCATATATTTAGCAACAGCCACTCACCAACCTGCAAAGGGAATAGGGTGGTGAAAGATGGAATTCAAGGGAGGAAAGAAACACAGGGAGTGTTTTGTCTCTGCTTTTATATTTCAAAGATTGCACTGGAATATACACAGGAATATCTCTCCATTGTAATGCGGGACTTCATAGCTTTTAATACCTTTGGCATCTCTCCATTAATATACTTCCTGTGACATTCTTAAACAAAAAAACCCCACTTCAAACTGCTGTCAAGACCAATCCCAAAGCAGCTCTAATTACAAGCAAAGGCAAAAAGATGCATGACAGTGCAATGAGGAATGCAGGGGCCCATGGGAGAATCTATATCTAAAGTCCTCATCCTCCAGCTGGAGAATACATATAGGGAAAGAGTGCCCAGAAAGAGGATTTTGATCATCTTTTAGGCAGGTTATTTTTGCTGGGTTCCTACTTTGTGTGCAGTACCTATTCTGGCTTACAAATAACTTTCTGGCATCTTGAGTGCTTGGTACCTACCGCTGTTTAGCTTCTCTAATTTAAAAACCTGCTGGGGGAAAGTTCCTGTAAATGCCCCTGTGTCTTTACCTACTCTGAGCATTGTGTCCTCCCCTGGCAGATAAATCCCTTCTGCACGTGGACACTGCGCAAGCATTAAATGCAGATGGGGAGGGCCTCGTGCAGTCACAAAAATGATGCTCCACTCTGAGTCTGCTCGAGTGTCTTCACAGCACCCAGCTCAGGGCTGAGTGCATATTGCAATGCAGCCCAAGGGAAGAAGGCTAACAGTGAGCAGACCTGGCCACACTCTTCATCCTGCTGGAAGTTCCTGGATGTGTCCACAATTTACAGTATAATGAGTAATGCTTCAAACTGGGATTTGTCTACTCACCCATGAGTTTTAAAATATTACAGATGGACCCTGAAGACTGAACTTGGGTCTAATGGAGGATGCAAGAATAAATATCTTGCTTCAGTCATGGTGTGTCTGGCAAGAGACATAAATAAGCAAAAAAGAAGAGGACAGGGGAGATTTTCTTCCAGAAGGTGAAATAAACCCCTGAGTCTCAGCATCTTGATAAGCAACAGGAGGGAATGCAAATCTGAAAGACGTGGCAAAGTCATATGAGATAGGAGGAAAACCCAAAAGGATATGAAGATAATTGGAATCCTTATGCAGGTTTATGAAATAGGATGGTCTATCTGAGTAAAGATGCAAGCTAAGGGGAAATAAAGACAAGGGAAGAGAATTTTCAGTGTACAATATATTTAGTTAATGCATGGTAAGTGAGGCATCTCACAGCATGTCTTACTTCCTTTGTGTGTTCAGCTATTTGATGTTACTTTTTTTAAGTTTCTTGCAACAATTTTATTTCAGCTCCCATCTGGTCAAAGGCAGTTCCTTCGGAATACTAAAGTTTTGGTATCAAGGAATTATTCACTGGATTAAGCTGAACCTTCAGTGAATATTTGTTCTTCGGTCGCCATCCTTCACCACCAGTCCTGGCCTGCCAGAGTCCTTCTGCAACTGCAGCATGAATTCCAATTCCATGAATTGGAAATACAGTTTCTGGACACAGAGGAGCTGGTACAGATGGGACATGTGTGGCCTGAGACCAAACACAGGAGTCAACCCTCAACCAGCCAGACTCAGGGAGGAGCTGAGTAGAGCCACGTGAGAAGTTGGCATTTATGGCGTCTCTTCCCTGCAATCAGCACTGCACGTGTCTCAGCACAGGAACATTCCTGTGAAAGCATCCATGAATGGAGTAAAGCAGGTGCTACCCAGGTGCCTACTACGGACCCTCTCTGCATCCTGGTGTTGTCCAAACTCCGAGCAGAGAGGAAAAGCCTCCAGGTGAGCCCACATCACACACCTCCCATGCTCGACAGCTCTGATTGACTTTGTTTCTTCAAGGACATTTTGTTAATATTAAAATGAAAGCCCAACTCATTTACAAGGTGTTCAGTCTCTTTTAATATCCTTTAGAAGCAAGATGTGTGGCTCAAGTTAATTCTGTCCTTGGCTCTGTACTAATCCCAGTGATGAGACCATTTCCTTGGTTATCTACCAGTCACGGCAAGCTCTGTTTTCGAGTGGACACTGAAGTGACTGAGAAGTCCATAACACCCGGGTATCACTTGGTAGGTGCAGCACTCAGAGCCCAAAGGACTGAAACCCAACCTTCCCACAAAAAAAGAAAAAAAATCCAAATTTATTTTTCTTTGTCAAAGTGGTTATTGATTGGCTTAAGGCAAAGCTGGGGACTAACCATATGGGGATGTCTGTTATACGATTGGATTAGTGTTTGGATCCAACCCCACTCCAGCTCTATCCCTAGGATCAATAGAAGATGCTAAAGAATGATTAGCCTTGCAGCGGCATTGTACGTTGTAATTCTTCAGTCATCCAGGGGGAAAAAAGATAAACTAATCAGGGGATTTAGAAAAATTAATATCATGTCTAAAAAATACCATTCTATTATTTCCTATACTGGGAATATTTAGCAGTAATCAGCCACAAAGAAATACCAAACATGGATTCTGATTTAGTTCAACTTACTGTTCCAGGAAGTGCCTCTACTGCCTAGAAGATGTAAAATCTTAAATGCTTTGTCTGTAACTTTTCTTGTAAAAATTATCAGAGAATTAGGTCAGAGTAATTTCTCTCTTAAAGGAAATGGAGATGTAACAATGTCACTCAAAAACCCAAATTCAGGAGGATGTTATAAAGCTTTCTATATATTCTTTCAAAAATATACTAGCTTCCCTTTATTCTGCTTTTAGAATATAGCACTGGGCTTTTCTGCTTTGAGCTGAATGTGGAAAAATAGGTTTTAGGACAAAAGGACCCCCTACCTTCTAATACTTGAGATGGCTTGGGTTACTAATCCCTATTTCGAGGAGCAGATGCTGATTGTCCTATTAATCAAAGCAAATCATTAGGCATTAATTACACTTAGTAACAGAATAATTGCTTGGTTTACCTAAACTGTGGTAGGAATGTTTTTTTTCTTTCTGAGAAGGATAAGCTCATTTAAATGATGTCACAAGCACACACACAAAACACAATGAAAGTAGAGCAAAATCTGGTTTGTTTTGCACATGCATGAGGTGAGCTGGTCTTGGAAACAGCATCTGTGGGGCTAAGAAAAGATCAGTTTGGAGATGTTCTGGCTGAAGGGATGATTGTCGGGCTGTAGGAGGAAATAGACAATAAATTTTTTATCTTGATTGGTGAAAATGCTGGGAACTGGGTCTTTTTCTGCTTCCCCAGCCAAGGTTCAAATGCTGGGTGATCAGTCTTTCCATTTCCATGGGAAGGTGAGAGGCTCAAATACACCCCCAGAGTCACCAAAATACCTTCCCTGACCAAACAAACCAGGAAATAAAGACACAGGGGTGTGATCTAACAGAGCATTCTCATCTCTGGTGTATTCTATTGATCAGAGTTTATTTGCTGTGGAGAGGGAGTCCCCCTTCTGTCACCTGGTGCTGTAACGAAAGGCTGATGTGACCAGGCTCATGCCCACAGGACCCACAGCAGCTCCAGGTGCTCGGAAAGGTTAGAGCTCCAGCATGAATACACACCTTGGACTAAACATCCGAGCAAACAGAGTTGGCTTTTCCTGCACATAGCTTTAGGAAGACCATGTCTTCTCTGGAAAGAAAGACTACACTACTTGTCAATTAAAAAAAAAACCCAAAGTGTTTTCTCAGACAAAGCTTAGAATTGTGTGCACCAGGATTTCACCTGAAATTCTTGGAGCTAAAAGTTCAGCACAGCTTCATGGTATTTATTCTCAGTAAATGTGATATTTCAGTGGCATATGGGTCAGTTTTCAGTGGGAATCCTGGGATGAGTCGTGCTTATGCATTATTAAGATCATAATTCAGCTTTATCAGAATCATGACTCCACGCTCAGAGGATAAGCCTTTATGTAAGAGACACTCAGCTTGCTTCCAGGAAAAGATTAAATGTACCCTGTTCAATTTGCAACACAAACAACCAAAAGAGGCACCATCACAACAGAAATTAAACGAAATGAAACAACTTAGCTTTTTCCCCCACTTATTCAGGCTAATAAAAGTATTGGAACAGGCAGCCCAGGGAAGTGGTGGAATCACCCTCCCTGGAAGTATTCAAAAACATGTAGATGTGGCACTTGAGGACATGGTTTAGTGATGAACAAGGTGGTGGTGCTGGTTTAATTGTCGGACTTGATGGTCTTAAAAGATCTTTTCCAACCTTAACAATTCTAGGATGGTTGGATTGTCTCTTGTTGCAGACCTTGTAGCACATAAAAATAACAATGATAGTGACAAAGCCATGATTACAATGTGAATTTTTACACCCTTTGGAAACAGATATTTGGAGACTGGTGCATGTCCAGAGACAGGCCCAGCTTTCCAGAGGAAGGCACATAAAACTAATAAATGTAGAGCTTATAAGACTGGCCCCAGAAATGGCGACGTGGTTTTTATAGTTGTTCTAATTAGAAATTTATTTAACAGCAGGATGTCAATGCTCCATACCTGGAAGTGTTCAAGGCCAGGCTGGATGGGTATTTCAACAGCCTGGTCTAGTGGAGGGTGTCCCTGTCCATGGCAGGCATGCTGGAACTAGATCATCTTTAAGGTCCCTTCCAACCCAAACCATTCTGAGATTCTTGGCTTTACATTCATCAGCAGTTTATTTGGACGCTGCACTGATTCCACACCTTGTCCTTCAGGAAGCAGGAGGCTGACAGCTGAAGTGGGTGTGGAACAGGGATCGTGCTGCTGTCCATGTGCACGTGCCTCTGCTTGCACATACTCAGTTTATGAAAACAAAGATTTTGCTGCTCATGGAGGCACAAACAGCCAGACCTGTCAGACACAGGAGCGTGTGAGTGGTGCTTATACTGTGCTGTAAGTACCAGCAAGAGGAACAAAGCTGAAAAGCAACATGTGCTTTGTCCTTGCTCTGCTTTCCCCGGCTCTGGAGTATCAGGAATGCAACCACACTCAGTTAACACCTGACTTATTATTATATAAACTCTTCATATGAAATAAATTTATCATATGATAAATATTGCCCGTTGTGGACAACTCCCAACAAACTCATTTGTTGCGTTCAGCAGGTACCTCTAGCTGTCACAAGGAGATGGAGAAGGAAGTGGGCTCTGAGTTCAGGCGTTTGGCTCCATCCCTCACAAGAATCCCACCCGGACAGAGGCATCCTCCATGCGCCATGCTCTGAGTGTCCTCGCATTCCCAGGAGTATATCCAAGGGGCTGGCCAGACACAAGTCCTGTTCTAGCAGCATACAAACAGCTCGGCTGCAGCCATCAATTTCCATGGAGCCTGCGGGGCTGGAGCAGTGCCTGGATTAAGTGCAGCCCACTTCACAAGCGAAGAGCGGCTGCTTTGGCGTGCTCGGGTCAGCACTGCAGAACAATGAGGCACGTTGTAAGCAAGCACCAAATGAAAAGATACTTTATGCCTTGGTCAGGCCAGGCCAGTGTGGCAGCGTCGAGGGCCAGGGCTGGCACTTTGCACAACGAGAGGGTTACGTAACTGGGAGCACTCAGACGCTCGGGCATTTCTGCATCAGGATTTCCAAATTTCTTTGCTGCTGTCCATCTCAGCAATGGTTTTACTTGCTGTGTCTTTACTTCAGCGTCTCCTCAGATCGCTGCCCATCTAAGTTGATGTAATCAGCCATTGAGGTCCTCACAATAAGCTATAAAAGCTGTAGGAAAGCAGAAGTCCCTGCCGAGCAGGAGCTGGCCACGTCCTCAGAGAAGTGCCCAGCGCTCTCTGGAGCCAGCACACAGCAGGGAGGAGGCACAGTGGAGATAAAGCATTTGGGTCAAGGAACAGTGACTCAGCTGGAATTAACAGGACCCATTTGGGGATCTATTTTCCCACCCAGTGTTCCTTCTTCACGCTTCATGATCCTGTTCTTTTTCTCATATCCTGCTTTCTTGCTTATCTTCTGTTTTCCCTCTTGTCCTCCTCTGCTTGAACCTCTGTCTCAATGCCCTTGCTTTCACTTCGTGTCTGTCATTCTGCTCCAGATCTTACAACACATGCAGGAACTAATGTTGCATCTGGCCAAGTGATATTCTCAGCATCTTGAGAGCAGTGAGACTGGAGGTGGCATCATTAAGTTTAATGACACACACCTACTTCCCCAAAATTTATTTTCTCTTCTAGAGGAAGGAAAAAATGAAATTGATGGCCTAAAACAGTGGCCCAAGCCTGCCTGTCTGCAGGTCCACTCTGGCTTCAGTCCCATTGTTTTGGGAGAGCAGGTGACAGCAGCATATGACCCTGTGTTTTCCACAGTATACTGTGCACATCTGTGGCACCGCGTATAATGTAATACAAACAGAATTACCAGGGATTAAGGTTTTGTTTCTGCTCCTACTAATAAACGCCAAAATCCCCATTGACTTTGCTGAAATAAAACCAGGCCTTAAGTGACCCTCCACTGACATTTGTAGGGATCTTCCCCAACGTGGGGCACCTTTGGTAGGATGCGCTCGCCATATGGGCGGCCTCCTTTCCGCCTCCCGCAGCAGCTGCCAGAAGCCGCAGTGCTGACTGTAGTAATGGCAATAAAAACAGCCCCAACAGAGACAGTATTTATTACAGGAAAAACAAGGCTGGTTTCCCAGGCCACTGACCTGGCATCTTGCTGCTGCCTGGAGTCCTTCGTGCTGACTGACACTGCTCTGCACAGCAGTTACTGCTGCACCCCCTGATGTAAGGAGATGCGTCAAAGGCTGGGGACGTGCACCCGTGCCACAGATCCACTTTGCTCTGCTTGAATCCACCTCTGAAAGCACTGAAACATGCAGACATTGATTAACCCTACCTAAAGTCTGACTACAATCTTGGAGTAAGCAGCAGTAAATGTGTTGCATCTCAGGTACTGGTTTTCAGTCTGTGTTTTTTTCCCTCTGACTTTTTTCTTCTTGCCATTTGCCTCTCTTTCTCTCATCAGATTTGTTCTTTCATCATCTTTCTAGACTGACAAGCACTTGAAAGGACATCCAACACTTTGAAAGCTGCTGTTTTTCAGATTTTATAAATTTCTCCCAGATTAAGTTCCTGATGACAACTCAGCTCAGAGCACAGCTTGTCAGGAACATTGATCTAGTGGAAATGGCCTGGTTTGAATCTGATGCACGATGCCTTCCTGAGATATCCTACCACATCTACCAACGAGAGGAATTCCATTTTATTTCCAATTAGTATATTTTCTAAAGGCTTAGGATTTATTTTAAGGCTTTTTTGCTTCTGCAAAAGCTATGAAATAAGTGGGAATTGTGTTTTCTTTATTATTTTAGTTGACACTTTCTTTTTAATGGGCCCTACAGGCTTGATGGCTCAGACTGACTGATACTGAGAGGCACTGATCATATTTGGTTTCCAGTCAGGATGCTTAAAACTTTTGGGAAGCACTCAGCATTTTATCATCCAGGCCTTCATTGTCTGCCAGTCTTTTAAAACTGTAAAATACTTAAGGCCTGGACTCTTCGTTGTGTGTAACACAAATGAAGCTGTGCCCCGTGGGCACTCTGATATAAATGATAATTTCTGCATAGGTGTCCCAGCTATGGCTACATAGTAATTCAGACACATCCTTGCTTTCCTTGATGGGGAATGGGAAGGATTGCTCCCAAAACAATCTTTCAAATCATAACAGCAGCAATGTGTTCCCAACTAGGAATATTTACACAAAGTTTATCCAATTTTCACCTGCAGTGACTAAGAAAGTGAACTGATTTTTTGTTTAGGAGCAGCTGATTGCATAAAACTAAGTTTTATTAGTTTTTTTACTACATGGTCCCATGTATCAAAATGGTTCAGCAGTGGCTATAGTTTTATTTCACCAATACCTCAGTCACACTGCATATACTTTATAGCTCCACAGGTCTACATCGCAAATACAGCACAAGGCAATTATGTGCCTTGATAATTAGTTATCATTTTGTCATATGAGTGAAGAGCTAATGCTGACTGCAATATTTAAAATTTTCTGTTCTCTCTCCCTGTTTTTTTCAATATAGTATCATAGAATAAAAGAATGGAAGGAACCTTAAAGACCATCTGGTTCCAAGCCACTGCCATGGGCAGGGACACCTCCACTAGCTCATGTCAGTCCAAGCCTCATTCAACCTGGCCTTGAACATCTAATGGTGAGTCCACCATTGCTCCGAGCAACTTACTGCAGTACCTCACCACTCTCTGGGTAAAGAATTTCCTCCTGATATCTAATTTAAATCGACCCTCCTTCAGCTAAGGTCATTCCTCCTTGTCCTATCACTATGCGCTTTTGTAATATTCTGGCACGTTAATTAAACTGTTTTCATATTACATCCCTCAATAACAGAACTTTCTGTATAAGGACTAGTGCTCCAACTAGGGAAATTTCATGTATAGTTAAACGTTACCTGTGTAGATCACTAGGTTATAAAACTACACTGGTGATAGGGTCACTGTATTGTTACACTAGGCAAAATCAGGTAATGGAAGCACACACCTGTTCTAATAATAATTCCCACTCAGGAACTTGTAGACATCTAAATATTTCCATTACACTATAAGCTTGCAAGAGACACGCTCAGCATAGAACTTTTGTCTTTCCTGCCTAAAAAACCCAAAACAATAAAAACCAAAACAAAAAAAACCCCACAATGAAACTCCCAAAAATTCTTATCTGAAGTTTTTCTGCACAACTTAACTTGTACCAAAAATTTTACCAAGTCTGAATATAAGATGGTAAATAATCCCATGGAATTAATCTTATAAAAGTAGGGAGATGCATTTGCTGCTTTAACTTCATTTTGTAATTTACAAAGACAATATATAAGCACTGACCATCAACTGTCAGTCTTGATATGATGATGATAACAGATAACTTCACTATTTCTGAATCTCTGGAAGAAATCACCAACCCAGCAGCACTGCCTTGTCAAAAGCATCACCATAACTGTCAGAATAATCCACAAAAGACAGAAAACAGAAATTCAAATCATTATTTTACTTTATGCCAATACTTGCAAATGATAAAAGCACTCTGCCCAGCCTTTGACAATCTACTTTATTCCAGTAGTGTCAGCTCAGATAAAACTCAACAGAGGAAACTGAAACATATACAGTATCCACTGGAGCACCTCTCTCTCTCTCTTTTTTTTTTTTTTTTGGTCCTTTTTGTGTTGTAAAGTGTCCCATGATAAAATATGGACACTGCAGTATGTGAGCTAGCTGTGCTAAACATGCAGGGCAGCTTCTGCTGGTGCCAGCCTTACACTGCTGTGAACGTGGCATTCACATGCCAAAAAAGACTTGGGCCTCAACCCTCTGACCCTCTGCTTCTGCTGTGGATCACAGAGATGCCCAAGGTAATGCTAAGGAAATTTAGAACAACCTGACCCCAGACTCAGTTCCTTGTTGTATTCCTGAGGATTTTGAGATGCTCAATGACTGTGATAATGTGGCAACACTCACCTAAGGACTATTTATAATTTCAATGCAACACGAAACAAGTAATCCAAGTATCGTATAGGTAAGCAACAAGTATATCTTAGGGCTACTTAAAAGAAAGATCTGAAAAATTGATCTCTTCTTTTAAGTATATCTTAGGGCTACTTAAAAGAAAGATCTGAAAAATTGATCTCTTCTTTTAAGTATATCTTAGGGCTACTTAAAAGAAAGATCTGAAAAATTGATCTCTTCTTTCCATCCAATTATTGGCTTTTTTCACAATTCTTCAAAAACTTATCACTACGATTGTTAATTTTGATACCACTCTGTCTACAAATGATAATACTACATCCTTACTGTATGTGGTGCCATGCACTTGGCAGGTTGTAATTTTTAGTCACATTAATTTGTAATTGGCAAATGAGAATTACAAGCCTATGCAGCATCATCAGCCCTCCAAAACCTGGAGTGTGGGGCCATTCTCATAGCTCTCAGGTTTATGAAGTTAGCCTAAAGCAGAAAAATCTACCCAACACTTATCACCCTAGTTTTGTGATCAGAATGCTTCTTCTGTGCTAGGAAAAAAAAAAAGTCTGTTTTTTGGAAACCCAGGAGGAGCACAATCCAAGATTAAGTGGAGGTTTACAGGAAGTCATGACCTACTTCAAAGAACCAGCTTCTCTTAAGTGCTCTGGCTGGGTGGCCTACCTGGATTTAAAAGCACCTCTGAAGTTCAGGGGTGATTTCCACAGAATCTGTGATTTACATCTTTCTTTATCAGAACGCTGCTGCTCTTCAGTCTCTGATGATGAGTCACAAGTATTAGGCAAGATGAAAAATAAAATAAAAAAAGAAAAATCTAAGAAGTCATGGTTCTGCATCACTTTCCTTCAACAAAAGAGCAGCAGTGGCAACACGGGGTCTGCACTGAGCAGAGTTGGTCAGGGCCTTGGTTTAACATCCCACGGCTAAGACAATTTTGGCATATTTTCCAAGAACCTCTGCCAACTGTGAGGGAGAAAAATAAACAGGCAGCTGCCTATGATGACTTCTTCATGTGTGTAGCAGTGTGATACCTGAGTGGTGGTGTTCATTCCCAAGAAAAAAATCTGCTTGAAGAATATATTGTGTCTAGTAACATTTTATAAGCCCATGTGGCATGATTTGAAATTATACATCTTGAATAATGGCTAGAATGCTTCAGAGGCTTGGCACTCCCTGGAATGCAATGGAAATGGAAACAGTGCTTCCAGGGGCTTTGTAATTGTTATGAAACATTTTTAACCACTTCTGGTACCCATAACTTCTGGACAGGAGCCCTTTGCAGTTGTGGCAGCGAGCAACATCACAGATGAGTTGAACAGCATCACGAATTTTTTGGAAACAGTTAAAACTTGCCACACATGTGCCTCAAAAAAAGAGCAGAGCAGCAAGAGACCACGCTTAGCTCAAGGCAGTCCTGCTCTGGCAGAGGGAGCAGACGAGAACTGCAAGCTCCAGAGTGAGTTTCAGCATGGACTGTCAGCTTCCAAGCTTCCCACCAGTCAGAATAGCTGGTTCCCCACTAGCAAGAACTTTGTTTTACTTAGCACTCTACTTCTTTCCCTGATTTTCCCCAACCCGAGTCTCAAGGGATTATGGACTGTGCTGGATGAAATAATTTTGTGGCTGCTTTGTGGACTGTGATATGATACAGAAAATTAAATTTGTGTTATTAAAATGTTTGACACTATTTCTCCTGGGGAGTCATAACAGTCAAAGTATTTGCCTTTGGTGTATTTCTAAACATTTTATTCACATGGTTATGTCCATATTTTGATATCTTCTTCATACCCTTTTGGCAGAATCACTTGATTTGAATGAAATACAAGCTACCTATTATTGCTGAATTCAAGTGACTCCTGAAAAGAAGAAAATCTGGGATGTTACTAGGTGTGGGGAAAAATTTACCTTTCCAAGTGCTAAAAAGAGCATCATCTTCACATCAAATCAGGCAAGGTACAGGATTCAAGAAACAATGTGCCAAGAGGCAATTTCTCAGCAAGATGTTAGCATCAGAACCCAAAGTGATGTGTCTGGAAGCAGAACTGCTGAGCTGCAAACAACCTGGGTGTGAGTCAGAGAATATTAGGACAGTGCCTGTCCACCAGGAACACAGACTTGATTGCATGTGACTTGTGTCAACTCTGGAGACATCAAGAGCAGAACATAAAAGCAAGGCAACAGAGATACTTCTAAATGAGCCATTCAGCCTCTGAGGCAACGAATCTGGCAACAACTCAAGTTTCAGGAGAAAAAAAGTCAACATTCCAGGTTTGTGTTCCATGGTTATATCCTTCATTCATTTTTTTCAGGCAAAAGGTCAGCAAAACATCATGTTTTAAATCATTAAAAGACACAATCAATCTCTTCTCAAACTAGCCCATAACTTTGAAACCAGAATCCAATTGCCTGTTCAGGCTCATTAGTGTCTTTGGATCCTAATGACCCACTCAGTTGCAGTAAATGAAAAACTAATCCTTGTTTTATGCCATTGGCAGAGAAGGATTAGCCAACTCTTGCTACCCCTGCAATCAGCCTTGCACTGGGGGATTACAGCCATCTAATACTGTAAGTCTACACATTCCAATCTGTTACAATATGTAGCACTTAAAGCTTATTTCCTTGAAATGCTTAAACGTATTAATGCTATAGTGTAAGATTGTTTTCTTAGGATGCAGTGATTCTTCTGCCCCTGCCCCCAAAATCCGCCCACATTCAGGCAGAGATGTCCCATTACTTGCAACACAAAATCTTAATTATGTTCATAGTCTTGACATGAAAAAGTAACTTTTTTTTTCTTTGCATAGGGCCCCGACTAGGGAGGCAAAGATGTGCAGAATTTCCATGGGGTTCAGTGCTGTAATTTAAGAGGCAGCTAGAAATAAGAGACACTACTTACATTCAAAGTTCCCTAAACTACTCTGTGCGTTGCAACTCCAGTTTTGTACCACTGGTATCACTGCAGTTTCTCCAGCCCAGAATTCTGGTACTCTTGCTATATTATACATAAAATCAGAGAAAAATTAGATGAGTCTACAGTGTCATGACATGTACTTTTTTTTCCTTGAGGTATTCAATGTTGCCATTGACAATTTTATACAGTAAAGAGACAATTTTCACACTCTCAGATGCCTTATTCATAGCTTTTCTGACTTAAAATATAAAAAACTCTTGTGGTTTTATCACCTTAAGTATTGTATATTATAGCAAAACAAAATTTGTCCTGCAGAGCGTTATGCTGGGCATATGCACTTTAGCTCAATAGACCTGGACTGAAGTTATGGAAAATTCATAAATTGCTCTGAACACAAAGTTTGATTTTTGAGTGGGAACAGTTTGCTGAATGCCTAATTTCCTATCAAAAGTGGTGTCTGAAGCCATAAAACAGCAGTACATGAAAATAAATCTTATATTCCACAACTGCTGCAAGTCATTACATTAGTTTTTACCTCATAGTTTCTAAATTAATTTTTTAGTGTCAAACGTACACAGCAGTTGCTCATTTGTTAGTCAAATATCCCCAATTGTTCATAAACATGCTTTACATTTATATATCAATAAAGTTATCAGTAAATTGTAGATGGAGCTCTAGTCACAGTGTTATGTTACTTTACAAGTTACAATGATTTTTTTTTTAACTGGAAAACCACTTTGGAGAACAAGGCAAATGTGAAAAAATGCTCTCTGTATTATTTCTGATCAGAAAATTGACACTTCCATATAATTATCATTTCAATGAGAGAAAGAAAACTAAAAGGCATCAGGGTCTTCCTCATCACAGCATCAGGTAGGAGTGTAAATTTTATTAATAAATTTCCTCAAACATTTTACTTGACAAATTCAAATATTGATTTATTCAATTATCATTATATTTCCTACAATTTTGGTGACATAACATATTTATTATTAATATTTATTTAACCAGCACTGACCTAATGCAAGGTGGTACACTGGCTTTTACAAGGAATTTTTCAAGTTAAATGGCTTTCTGTCAAAAACTTGATTAAAATCTTAAGTGGAGCAGTAAATATATCAGGCCTCTAAAGAAACATTTGCCTTCTGGTTAGGATACTCTTATAAGATTCGAAGTGAAACCCTTGCTCTGCTTATTTCAGAGGGGTTTTTGCTGTTAGTACCTTCGGGCTCGGCTGTGAGCCTGAACTGTTTAACCTGGTGCCGTACAAGGAGAGGCCAAAAAGGCAGCCCCACCTCCAAGGACTGACAGCACAAGGGCACAGTGTAACCCTACTGCCACTTTGCTGACAGCTGCACAGCTTCCAAGGATTTACAGCACCCAGCTGCCAGTGCTGCAGTGCTTCTGGAGGTTTCTGCTCTCCAGTCACGGGTGCAATACCTGCAGTACCTGACATTTTGCCCTCAAGCAGCCCTCACTACACTGACCAGAGAATCTCTGTCTACTCAGCTTCCAGGCTGGAGGTGGGTGCAGCAGGTGAGCATGTAAGGGACAAACCAAAATGACACTGGTCAGGGAGATACATACCAGTGTCAGCAGTCCAGCAACACCCCTGCTACTGATTCTATAGGAATAACCAGGGATCATTTACAGGCGGAACTTGTCAGATACTAATGAAAAAAGTGCATCCTTATAGGCAGTTCATGCTCTTAGACCTAGGAAAGTATCCCAAATACTGAGTGGTTGCCTTTTCTGAAGCAGCTTTCTCTTCTTTGTTATTAATCAGCCTATCCAATTTGTGTGTAGCAACATCCAGCAAGACTAGAACTGTGGTTTCTCCCACTTCAACCTGCAGCCTTGACTTCCAGACTGCAATGTCAGAGGTGTGGATAACAGAATTCATCAGGAAAGAACGCTTCACTTATGGAATAACTGAGCAAACAAAATTATATTTTCTTTCTAAATGATCTCAGAATATCCATCAGCAGTGTACCCTAAAACACTGCCCCAAATAACAGATGGAGATTCAAACTTGAAACAGCCTCTACCTTAGATTTTTCAGATTGGCAGCTATGCAGTTGATTAGAAAAGCTGTGTCTCACTTGTTATTATCTGGACCTCAGCAGGATTTTACTAAAACTTCTTGATTTACCTTCAGTTAAAAAAAAAAAAAAAATCCAACTTTCACAAATCTCTAGCCATGTACTTAAGAAAAGCTGAGGTGCCCAAAAGCAGTCCTGAGGCATTTAGAAGTTTGGCAGAAAAGAAACAGTGGCATAGGTGACCAAGTTTTGGCCATTAAGGGCTTTGCAGGTAAGCAGAGGGAAAGGGACTCTACTCCCCTTTGGACTTTGCTGACATTTTTTTGGCAGACTGTGCAGACACTACGAGTAGGATGCTTTTTGGCCACTTGTACCCCTCAGTCTGTGGGCCCTTCTGACTCATTTGTGCACTTACAATGTCTTTTGTGAAGTCTGCTGAATGATGTGGTCCTCTCTTTATTTTGCTTGCCTGCTGCCAGGCAGGGTGTTTACTTCATCAGAAGTGACTGGGAAACCCAATTCCCTTTTAAACTTGTGAGAGGTTTCAAAAATTAGTAACCTATGTTTCACACATAGCAGAAAAAAGTAGCTCCAAAGTGATCAGTATTTCCTTCAATGGCCATAAATGTGAAAGTTGTGGTTCTGGAGAAGATGTTTCTGAGGGACTCACAGGGCACAGTGCTCTGGTGGCTCAGAACAGTCAGCCTTCCTTGCTGAGTAACCCTGATATTGCCTTAACAGCCATTCTTTCCATAAGGAAAGGCATTTGTGGAGAACTGAGGAATATACCTGTACTGACCACACTTAGACTTTGGGAGCTGTCTCTGTCATTTTTGAAAAATACTAGATAAAGAGGAAGAAACTTGCTTCCTTATTTGGAGTAGAAAGACAGAAATTGAAATGTTAAGGGTTATAATTGCAACATTGTTTCACTTTAGCTATTAAGAAATACCTACAAAACTTGAGATAAAATTACCAAAAATGTTTATTTCAAAAATTTTATACATCAGCTGTTATGCACAGAATACTTAGGAACATTGTCTTTAATTCAAATTCAGCTTTTATTGCAACAACAAACAGTCACTCATACTAACACAAGTAATTTAGCTTATATCAGAGGCTGAAAGTACTCATCAGATGTTTAGGTGCTCTCGCACAGATATTGAATTAACACACTACTGTAAAATGATACTTCTACTCATGAGTGCAAATTTAGCAAGAGGATATAAAAACATTTTATGAAAAAAACACATTTAAAAGATAAATAAGAAAAATAAAAGCTGCATCTCAAAGCATGTGTGGTTAACACACACATCACAGCAATTGCAATAATGTATTCTTACAATACATAGAAGGAGAAGATGAAATGCTTTGGATTTAACTTAAGAAACTGAAAACATTTGTCAAGGCTAAGTAGAAAAAGAATTTAAAAGGAAGTCAAAGGTATTCAAAAGAGTGTAAATGGTTTTGTATTTTGTAAGGAAGAATGAAAACCTTTCATAGATGGAGATTGTGATGATCTCTGATCCTGTCCAAATGCAAATGGAAAACTATAATCATCTTTTCCATCTCCAAATGCATGAGAAGTCGATTCCGAGGGCAAGGAAAAGGCAAATGCATCCTCACTTTTTGATTTCCCGAAGAAGCTTCCTATATGGAATACATATTATATTTATTATTAGATTAAATCTTACTGAGAGAATATTGCATTCAGCGTATGTTCATTAATGTGTTTTGCCCAATGTTCCACTGAGCAGCATTCTACAGCTGTGTGTTTACTTCTGCACTAGAGATGGTGTTTCCAGGGGGTTGTTATTAGAACCTACATTGAAGAAGTGTGAAGCACTTGAATGATTTAGAACAATACAACACTTCTTCATTAAATATTCTGCAACAGAGGTATTTGTAAAACAGGATCTGCAAAAGTGTTTCTTTAGAGAACAATATGATCAATTATTGAAATACTTGGACTTTTTCTTCTCCCTTGCAAGTCCTCTCATTTTGCTCAAAACACACCTAACACTCTCCCTATTTCTCCCCTTCTCACACCTGTTCTTTTCCATGGTATCTCAGACATTTGGAGCCAAGTATGCAAGGAAAGATTTCAGCTGGTCAAAACACAAACGTACACAATAAACCACTGAGCTACGCTATCGCAACTGAGCGTCCTTTCAGACAACCAAAGGTGCTTTGTTGAGCAGGATCATGAGCTTGTCAGTCATAAAAACACGAGAAGAAGAGAGCTAGTATACACAAATACATCTGAGTTTCAGACTTACCAATATCTTTGTGTGGGGACAGAGCGTTCAGGTTTCCCACAGAATAATTTTCCTCTGCCTGAAATGTAAACAAATATTTTATTTAACAAATGAGAAAGCCAAAAGGTAAGCTCTAATGCTGATATGTAATACGTTGTTTTGCTTTTGGTGAGAAAGACACTGTCTCAGTGAACATTAGCAGCCTTCACAAAATCTGTATTTAAAGGCATTTATCAGTTCCTAAAGTTGCAAGGTGAACTCTCTGATCAGATGGGTTTTATGATATTCACACATATCTGCAAACACCCTCCCTCCCTTCTAGGAAAAAACCATCAGATTTATAACAGTCCAAAGGCTGATCTGGCTTACTGCTGGGTTTTAAAACCAAAAAGATTCAAAATTATTTTATTCTGTGACATTTTATAAAAACTCCAAGCAACAACAAAAATACTTCCTACTGAGAAGGGCCTGATGTTGCCAGAAGGAGTAGCAGGATAACCACGTATCACTCTTGAAAAGAGTTCTTAGGGTAGATACTGAAGTCCTTCAAAACTGCCATCTAACTTCAAAGAATCCCAGATCTGCTACAGCCTGGTAAATTCTTGGTTTCTGCTGCTGAGCAGGCACAAAATGATGTGGTTTCTGACAGCACTGGGTGACTTAATGCCCACCTCATTCCTAAACAATTCACAAACCACTCACCAATGTGTTCTCTCCCGCACGCAGCCCATGCTATGAAATACCAACCACATGTATTTGCCAAAATACCCAAAATAAAATGGTGCTTTCCCTCATCCCTCCTTCATCTTCCATGTAGCAACAGAGCACGTCCACTGAAACAGGAGATCCCTGGGCTCAAATCCATTATTTGCCTAATGGGGCTTGGATCTGCATTGCCAAGTGATACCTCAGCCCTGTCCTATGCACTGACACACATCTATCCTGGATTCCCAATTCTGCCTAGTAGCCCAGGAGAGGAAAAATTACTCTAGAGCACTGTAGTTAGGGAACCTGCAAAGAAAAATGGAGACCTGGATTCCATTCCCTGTTCCAATTAGTTGCCTACCTAGCTCCTCCATTTGAGTATAACTAATCCATATTGGTTGTTCAGTACCCTCACTAGATTGTCCTTTCTTCCTTTCTCACTGTTCCTCACTTCATCAAGACAAAATCACACAGGAAAAGCATGTGAGTTGTGAATTCTGCTAAAGAACGGAAATTTTGCACTTTAACCCTGAACCAGAAGCCTTGTGGTGATTTCAGTCACTTATATATTTACACATGATCCATTTGAGAAAGAGTCATAATTGGTTAGAAGTCATCATAGGGCGATTACCAGGAAAGGAATTAAACATTTTCAAAGGACATCAAATGTAAAATTAACCAAGATATTTTTAAAAATTATTTGCTACAAAGATTACCAGCCTGAAAAATCTCATTCACTGTCATTACTGTTTTCTTCACATATTTTGCTTTGTGGAAATTTAATGTTCACAAGTAATCATTTTTACCTCATCAGATGAATTTTGTCCTCCAAACAGAGAAGAATGAAATAAATTAAAGCCAGGTGACTTCTGGGAGAAGTTCATGAGAGAAAAGGGAGCAGGAGATTTTGATGTTCCTTCTTCACAATTTAAATTTTGAATGCTGTAAATACAAAAAGGAAGAAACTATATTAATAGCTTTTAAAGTATTGTAGATGTATTGTAGACTTTTTATGTTCTATTTTTAACTTTTACTCTTTTTTCGCTTTTTTAGATCCCCGTAGCTTCCATTAATAGTTGTTTTTTGCATCACAGAACAGATAACAAAATTCTTTAAAGTGAGGTGTTGTTCTTACCAACTCACTAACTTTTTAACAAAAAAACCCCAAACCTGCTTACAGATATAAATCAGAGTAACAAATATTACTGCAGGAAAAGGCAATGTGTCTCATATATTTCTGAGCAAAGTACCGATCTTTTAAAACAGATTCAACTGGAAAGTATATTGTAAGAAGAAAACCTAACAAATATCTAGCATAACTCAGAAAAAAATTCTGATTATTTTCAGAAGAGCTTTCTAGAAAATTCTTTCTCTAGCATCTTTCAAAACCAGCAGAAATGCTCATACAATAAACACCAATAAATTTTTTTTATCGAAATGAAAATAAAATTTGAAATCATACAAGTCAAATGGAGGTGTTTTAAAGAACTGTGTTTTCTTCCCCATTAAGTCAGGTGTTTTAGGTGCTCTTAAGAAAGGTTCTTCGCTTTCTTCTGCTATGTCAGAAATATCTTCATTTGGCTTAAAACCGAAAGGTTCTGCACTTTCTTCTGTTATGTCAGAAATATCTTCATTTGGCTTAAAACTGAAAGGTTCTGCACTTTCTTCTGTTATGTCAGGATTATCTTCATTTGGCTTAAAACTGAAAGGTTCTGCACTTTCTTCTGTTATGCCAGGATTATCTTCATTTGGCTTAAAAGCCATGTGCGCATCCTATTAAAAAGAAATATACAATGTTGTTTATAACATATAAAATTTCCCAAAATATCATTAGTCCATTTACCTGTAAATATGTTCTCAGTGGAGCCAGCACTGAGCCTATTTATTATAGTTCTGTGCAAGAAATGAGTTTCAAATGCAGATTGTTTTTTCAAAACATTTCATCAGCTCTGACTAAAATGACTGACACTGACTAAAATGTTGTGCACCAGTTGATACAAAAACTATGATGTGCATAGGATAGTCAGCCAAACAGCCTGTTGTAACGACAGCATAAAACCCCCCAGAACACTGATGTGATCAAGAGTAATGATCACTACATTATCAATCAGAAGGTATGGATTGACTTTTCACCTTGTGTGCCTTATAATGAGTCACTTTAGCAATTTCTCAGACTTACCTCTTGCCAACTGAATTAAATATGTCAAAATACATTGCCTATTCTAAATAAATTAATTACTTGCGACATAAGAAATGCTTTGCTTACTTGAGGTATATACGAAGATTCCCTCAGCCCATCTGCTTCCTTTTCATCACGTTTGGCCTCTTGGCTCACTGCACAAAAAAAGACAGCACTGCCTGTACTATAACAGCATTTTAAACAGATACATAAAAATTACATTGTGGGAAAGAATCCTTGAGAAAGGTTTACTAACTTGGCATTGCTCTTGGCAAGGAAGTGTTCTGACTGTGGTTTTCTTAACCATCCACTTTGTGGCTACGTCCATAATAATCACCTCTTGTTCTGCCACTTACTCGCTATTGTTAGAGCATTACTCAGGCTGCTTCGTGTGGTTTGGTGTGTTCTTCAAACCTACCCATTGTTCCCTGAGAGTGTTGTGTTTATCTGCTCCAGCTACGGCCCTCTGAGAGTGCTAATAGCAGTCAATAGAAACCAGGTGGGAACAATATAAAAAGCACATCCATGTGACGGTGATGAAATGCAGTTTAAAGAAGTGGGCAAAAGCCAACAAGAGAAATGAGAGGGAATGTTATCAGACTTTCTGCTATCAGAGTTTCTGCTTTAGGCTTCAGACCGTGCAATATCTCAGGCATTGTGGGTTAAAGTCCTATGTTTCAAGACACAGAATTAGTAGTCTATTTATTAAAAAAATATAGACCCTAATCTTTTACATGCATCTACATTGGCAAAACAATTAGAAAAAAATTATTTAAACTAAAGCTCAGTGTTTTGTGATTTCAAAAACTATAGGTGTACTTGTAACTACTCTGGATTCTTGTGTGAGCATTCTGTCTGTTTTTCTCTAGCTAATTTTAATCTTCAATAATCTTCATCTAATATTTCAGGATTCCTAAATTACTGGGTTTATTATATCCCTTTTCTTTGCATTTTTTCATGCCTTCTGGCCAGATTTTAAGACTGGGTTCCATTTTACCCAAGTAATTTGAGACAGTGTGAATTTACAAGAGCTGTTGGACAGCTCCTATTGTTGTCAATGGTCAATGCAAACTAAATCCCACATCACAGAGCAGTTCAGCCTCTATTTAGACTAGTACTCTACCTGTCTGCTGTCCTTAAAATTTGAGCTAAATAATCAAAGTGGAAGAGGAATACAAATGGTGGCGTATTAATACCAGAATGGAAATTTGATCCCTAGAATTTTCTGGTTTATAATTATACGATCCAGCCTTATAAAAAAAATTACAGTACTACTTTACCCACTACGGCATTTCCACTCTCAAACTGTTGTTTGGAAGTCAATCGCTTTGGAAGATTTGACAGTCTAAAAGACAAAATTTAATGTTTGTCTCAATGTGAATTATTTCGACAAACCTCAGCCTCAAGAATGAAAACTACTTTATTAAAGAAAAGTTACCTGAATTTCATTTGGTTTTGAATGCTTACTACTGATGGAACTTGGTTGGTTTGTAGGTTATTAATCCCTGCAGTGTCAATAACCATCTAAAAGGCAGAAAATAACTCAAATGAGGCAGCAAATAAAATTGTCGCTTCAACAGTATCACTCTGATTTCTCATTAGACTGTGGAAAACCCTTCTTTTAACCAGGGATTAAGGATCAGGCAATGTAAAAATTTTTGCCTATCTTTGCTTTACCTACATTTTGACAGCATGATACCCAAAACCACTTCTGTAATTTTTTTAGAAAGTCTTAGTCACTGCACTGATAACGAGATGTGAATAATTAACTTTTCTGTAACACAAATAATCCTATACCACTTACAGCCTTCATCCAGGTTTGCTACTGCTTCAGCCAGGTTGTTCCTTCTTCTCAACACAGAAAGGGCTGGGGCCAAGCCTGATTCTGCCTCTGAAGGCCAACATGAGCACCCATTTTCAGTCAGCACAGGTCTCATGTGTGGATTGAAAAACTGCAGAAAGCATGGAAGTACTCCCACCTCACAGATTTTTATCAGATCAGAAGCCCTAACTCTTATATGTAACATGTTCTTGTGCCTTAAGGGCAGGATGGCACCAGAAATCTATGCCTCAGCATCAGATAACACATTATTTTACAAGGAGCTCTAGTCCTCATTTATTTTTAATTTACAAAATGTATCAAACTGAATTCAATTCAGGGTAGGGGACAATAGGGCTGGTTGTGCAGAATCTGTTTGCCACTCAAGTCCTGTAGTTTACAGCACACCTTTTCTGCCACATAGCGACCTTCTTTCTTCCAATCTATTTTTCCTCAGATTCCATCTTCTTTTCCTTGTTGACATCACCCTTTCTCAAAGTTCTCTTAACCTTGACTTACTGCTTCCCATTACTGTCTAAGTGCAATTCTAGGTCCCAGATTCCCAGCCTCATCTCTGGATTACCCTGGCAACAGCCCTTCCATCATCCTCATCACGTCCAACTCCCTCAGTCAGTCACAAATTAGAATTGCTTGAAATTTCTGCTGGTCTTGTCCCACACAGTCCTGTCACTGCCCTTCACGTTGTCTTATGTTATGGAGGCTTTGACTTCTGGCATAGGGTCCACTCTAAACCATTCAGTGATTCACTCACTTTATTCTTCAGTTCCCTTGACATTCTTAAGAAAATCACAACTTGTTATGTTAACTTTTTTTGTCTGACTTTTGTAGTTCATTAAATTTTGGTTTTAAATAGATCCAGTGAGATGTCCATTAGAAAGAAGTTTTTGACACAGAAACTTCCCCAAGCTTCTGCACAACAGAGTAACAAACTATTTTATCCCTTATGATCTTACCTTGTCTGATTACTCCTTTAACACTTTAGCAATGTATTGCTCCTATAAATGGTCTTGCACTCAATGAGACTATTGGTGGTTTTCACAACTTTGCAAGTTGTACCTCCAGCTTTCTTCTGGATTAGTTTACTGTATTTGAATATTTAAGATATAAAGCTGCAATTCACTCCACCATTTCAAAAAAATTTTCACAGTAACTTTGTGCTTATGAGTGAGAGAGAGAAAATGGAGTTGTGGGCTCCTGCAGTGTTGTGCATGGTTTTATTCCTCTCAGCCCAGATTTCTGTTTCTGGTTAAACCTCAGAACAGAGCTGTTAACTGCAGGCTGTGCTGTACACGCAGTCCTTTATGAAATCCTTCATTATGGAGGAGATGGCTGATGATTCATCAGTAACGGAAGATTCTGTTCCTCCTCTAGAGTTCCAAATAGTTGCTACATACAGAATCTACAGACATTATTTTAAATTTTAAAAACTATTATACAAAATGAGTTGGTTAAACGTTCCACTTCAAGTTTGGTGTTAGAATGTTCACTATGATTACCAGTTGCACTTCATAAGAACATAGATATTTTCAGAATGAAAAGGCATCAAGAAAGATTTTTGTTGTGATTACCAAATAATTGCAGATTACCATGATTTGTGCCATTTTACAGTGCTTACAGGTTTTATGTATGATAGAATAGCATGAGGTATATTTGAAGTGATTTAAATTTAAACAGCCACACAAACCAGATTATATAATCTCATGTTTTCACCAGTGGAAGAGTAACACACCTGTGATAAATTTTCTGCAAGACTGGAGGAACTGCTGGTGGCCACTGAAATTTCCATTGGTTTCTCTTTTTCTTGTCTCCCTAAATTAACAAATATTATATAATATTGTCAATAGGATTAAGTATCCAAAGCATTGCATTGTTAAACTGAACTTGGGAGCAAGCCTTATAAATTTTCTTTTAAATAGAGAGCAAAAATAAAATTATCATCAAATATGAAAGTATCAAACAAATAATAGTTGGTTAATATTTAGCGTACTGACGCAAACAGTGCTAAAGGTATTTTAGACTTGAAAAGAAATCATTTTCAGATGTTTCTGACACTATGCATCAGGTGTATCTGTCATGGTACTTTACCCATTGCACAGATAAAAGAGGAATCAGACACAGAAGATTTCCAGAATATAAAGACAGGTAAGCACCCAACTTCCTTTGAAAGCCTGCCTTTAGCTGTAAGTAGGAACAGTTCACTAAATTTGTTATCACCAACTGCCCATTCTTTTACACAAAAATGATCCAAAATCCTCACTGAGAAATCATTAAACATACTACACCTGTTTCTGGTCGTTGCTTTGAGAATCTAAAACTTTGTACAGACTGGACTAATTTCTGGGGAATGCATGGGACATGTAATGCTTTATATGGCTGGTGTTTCTCATTTGGCAAAGATGAGTGTTCATGCTCTTCAAACATCCTAAACAAAATTAAATTTAAAGAAAAGTTAATCATTGCAAAAGAAAAGAAAGCATAAAATATAACTGTTTCAAACAAGTGCAATTTTCAAGAGAGTTGAATGTTGTCAGGGAGGTTCTGACACTTTCAGCACCAGTAGTTGATAAAAATGAGGTACTTTAAATAATATAAGACAGATAATATCTCTGGAAACAAAGCCGTGAAGGAGTAATAAGTCAATCATAGAACACTGATGACTTAAATTTAGTCAGTATCAAAGAAATGTATTAGTAGTTTGGAGTTTTACGCTTTGATTAAAGCACATCATTATCGTAGTTCTGAAATCACATCTTCACATTCAAAAATACTTTCTCTCTCTCTCTGAGATTGTCTGGAAGCCTCATACTACACATACACAAAAGAGAAAAGTGCAGCAAGTGTTTTCACTTGTGGGGTAATAATCTATGTAGGGTAAACAGCCCTTTACAGTGTAGAAAGACAAAGGTTAGCAGGACAATGAAGAGTAAAGTGGCTATTTGGCACAGGAATATTTACCATTTTTAAAAGTAATGAGTTCTATTTTCTTTTCTCTCTGACATTTCTGCTTCGTGCCTCTGTGCTTCTAACTACAACACCTGGTTTTTAGCTGACTGAACAATGATGTGCAGAACAAGTGAAGAACTGAGTCAATCCTTTTGTGCTTCTTGAAATTTTCCATAAACAAAAATAAGATGAAATGTAGTATGGACTTTATAAGATAGTGTGAAGTAAAATTATCAACACTACTAAAAAAATCCCAACTAGATGCACTGGTTAAGATACATGGACCTAACAACACATTAAACTCATACACAACTGTGCTCACATAAACCTGTGCAAGCACCTCTGCCAAGTATCTCTGATGAAAAGCACTATTTTCACTTGTAGTTACATTTAGATCTGGGGCTGTGCTGGACTGAGAGCAAACAAACTATACAAAACATATACCACCTAAGAAATTAAAAACCACAGTATGTCTTTCAGTTATGCTAATTATAGATAAACCTGTGTCGAGCATGAATACTACAGGAAATAAGATGTATATAGCTGGTGTATCTTTAAATTCAGATGCAGATAGTGCAAAAACAAGGAGAAATCAAAATAAGGCTAAGCACAGAACTCTGGCTAAAATGCTTCACTTTGTTCAAAATGGCTTATTTTACCACAATCATCATCCAAAGATCAATCAAACAAAGCTACTGTGGCTGAGGTCATCAGTTAGACTGCCATAAAAAAGGGTATTTTGTTGTTGGGTTTTTTTTTTTATTTGGTTGGTTTGGGTTTTTTCCAGAACTTTGGATGCCAAATTGTGTTTTTAAAATTTCCTGGAGTCAGTTTCCATGTGCTTCTGTAAAGCCTATCAGGCAACTCTGTATCTCTAAAGATTTACTCTTCACTAAATAAAACATCCTTTTACAAGCTGTACCTATTCAGAAAAATGTATCAAAGGCAGAGCTACAAACCAAACTCAGAAGTTCTTAGGATATGCATTTTTTAAGTAACAAAACTTTCCAAAAGAGCCTGCAGTTAAACTCTATGCATATGCAGTACATCTGCTCCCTTCCCTTCACAAAAACACTATTGAAAAATAAACCATGTACATCTTCTCTGACATAATTAATAACCACTGGAAGAAAAATAAAACTGCATCCTGAAGCTCAAAACAATCCAATTGCAGCAACAAGAATAATCATTCTTCTTCTTTCTCTACTTCATTGTTAGCAGACATCTGAGGAGATAAAAAATCTTTATCTAGATCCGTACTGCAGGTTTTCTTAAAGTGTAAAGAAAAAAAGATATATTCTAAAGTCAAAATAAAGTGCCATTTCCTTAGTAGTATTTTCTTCTTTGTAGCATAATGAACCCCAAGGATTAATATTACTTAATTTTCACTACAGGAATCAAGTGTATCTGATTAGACATTTGAAGAATCACACCTGCTTCTGTGGTATTTACAGGACTCTCTTGAAGACACACTCAGTTTTCTCATCAAGAACATGTCAGTAATTCCTTTGGAAAGGAATTGGAATAACTACTAACAAATAACTGTCTATGAGGTTTGCTGAGCACATGGTTGTCTTTTCATATATGTTTACATTAGAAATCCAGAAACAAGTACTTGATAAGTACTTTTCTAAAAATTATGTTACAATATTTTTTCTTTGATCAGTAAAAGTTTATCACTTGTGATGCAAAGATACTGAAAGAACTGCAATAATCCCCCATGGAATCTCCTTTATGTGAAGTTTTAGCAAAAAACTCTCACTTGGGATGTAAGAGGTAGAATTAACACTTGACCAAATTGGAAAAAAAAAAAAAAAGATTTACAGAATAATGGAATTAAAGCTCTCCCAACCATTTTACAAAAGCAGAGAGAATGCAAATGATATATACCATAGCACAGTTCAAGATATCAGCCTTTCTATGCAATAAACATCATCTCTAATTGAGAAATCAAGACCTTCGGGGCTTCAGAAGAGTTGACTTCTATCTGGTGACTGATAAGAACTCACGCTTTGGAAACTGAACTATGATACTTCTCAGTGTAACTGGTGAACTATGAATCAGAGAGAACAGCTGGTAAGAGCAGAGGAATCTGTGTTTTGTACTCAACCTAACAAAAAACTAACTGGCCAGCACTAAGTGATTCAAACTACAATGTTCTAGGCCTTTTAAAAGAGCAGTTACCACTGCCATCCTCCTGCCCAGAGGACAAGATATATATCAGCACCTATTAATTGACTTGCAAGTTGGGTTCTTGTCTTGTAGCCCTCCAAAGCTTGTCATGGCTATTAATTTGCACATTGTTCTGCTCAGTGCTTTCCTTGCTCTCTTTAGTTCTTTCCCTTGATGCTGTTGGTTTCATGCTGGTCTGGATAAGTTCATGGAGACTCACAGTACAATTCCTTTTTATTTCTTCTTCTTTTGTGGCAGAAGATGAAGATATCTCCTCTTTCTTCACAAAGATCTCTTTGTTCAGTAGTAATTTTTTAGTGACTGCAGGACAGCTCAAAAGAAACTCCTGCCTTTGATACCCACATTCTGCTGTGGTATTTTTGCACATTTGCTTGAGTCTGCAAAGTTTTTATTTCATATGGCTCATTTTCTCAATATGCATTTTCTGTTTGTGTTTTTTCCACAGCTTCATAATACACCTATTTTTAACACCAATAGTTAGCTTGAGCAGTCACTTTTATGCTTTCTAGTGAAGATTTTTTTAATACACTAATATCAAATAGGGGTATTAAAAAAAAACAATTTTATGCCATTTTCTACAAGTCTTTATGTTGTGGAACACACACAACTTCAGGTGAAGGTACGAGCAGGCTCCATGACAGGAAGAGAAATGTACAAATGGCAGGTCTGGCAGAGCATCCTATGGATTCCTTTCCACGAGGAGATTCACTGAGGGATTCTTACACCTCCATACCCAGAGCACAGATCTCTGCCTCTTATAGTGGGTCTTTAACTGGCATTTTGTGTTCTGCAGACTGAACACACATGGGTTTCTTTGAAAATTCAAAGGGAGTGCTTCCCAACTCTTTTTTTACCTTGTCTTAAAGCTGAGGGTATTTCTTTCTTTCCCTGTTTCTGTTCTTGCCAGTTACAAAAGCTTACATGAGAAGGCAGAAAGGGTGTGAGGGCTTACACCTCAAAGAAATGATCATCTGAATGATTCATAGGTCTGTAAGAAAATATTAAAGACCTAAAATGCCCCTGTGAAAGGATCATATAAATTTTTTAAATGTCACATTTTTAGGATGGACATCATAGGATGTCATAAACTAAAGGACATCATAAACTAAAATCACTTAGACAAAGTCTTTTGAACATATTCCTGCTTTAAAATGGATTTTGGTCTAAAAGTGTCAGCTCAACAGGGGATGTTTCAACATTCACAAGGACTCCAGATAAGTGCAAGATAGTCCTTATGGTGATTTTCAGTCATTGTAATTGAGCTCAAATTAAAGTGAGTCCCAGCTGTAAATGATAGCTGACTAATTTACTAAGCCATTAATCCTGTCTATGAAACTTTCACTCATGCTTGATTTTAAGAACTAAATTAAGAGTTAAATTCCTTAAGTAGTTCAGAGGTGAAGACAACTGACATGTGGAACCCTGACTCTTTTCCCAAATATGCATTTAGTAGAATTAATGTTATTTTATCTCTGACTGCACAGTTACTGTAGTTGCATTCAAAACTACCCACACAGATCTCTCAGTAGTAGCTGAGGAGCAAATGTTTCTACAAAATACTTTTGAATAGTATATTCCCAGATACATTGAGCTTCCAAGAATCAAAATTTGTCACCATCTTAACCCCCAGAAATACAAATCTTCTAAAATTACATAATTAAGTCACAAGACCAGGATTAGAGTAGCTTGCCAGTCCTTATTTAACAACAATTTGTGTTTTGTAGCCATCTACAAAATTTACAATTTGTGTAAATTCTGAGATTTTATTTTGGAGAAAAGCAAGGGAAAAAATAATTTTGAAAGGTACCTTTCCTTAAACTCCTCTGGCTTCTCAAGACTTTTCTGATTTTTTCCTTCAATCTTTTCAGAATTATTTTGAGCTTCTTTAGTCTCTTCAAACATCTTAAAAGATAAAGAATAAATTGATAAAAATTGACAAAACTTGACATATTTTAACTACGTGCTGCAAAAATTTTATAAACCTGACGAATCAGCCCACAATAGTAGCTTTTTGTAGCCAAGGGGTTCTGAAGAAATAAGCAGAACAAGGTTGCAGAGAGGTAATATTTTTTGTTGGACAAACTGTAACAACTGGAATAAACACAGAATTTTGGAACACAGGCTCTACAAACCTACTCAGAACCTGGAGTTCCTTAGATGGTCTCCTTTAGAGCTATAAACAAATTCACCACATCCCTTCTTACTGCATTTCTACACAGCACAAAACACATTGGGAACTTGAGGCTGCAACTGAACTTGAGTGTCCAACAAGATCACAGAATATAAACAGAAAAAACCACCTGTGCAAAACATCTATCAGCACAAGGCAGTAAATGGAGACCTTGATCATCTGGTCCAGAGATATAAAAGCATCCAGATGCAATGCTATAAAAAATTACTAAACCCTTACAAGACTGGCCTAGTGGGCTACTCAGGCTTAGAAAAGACCTTTTACAGAGGAGTGGGTCCAAATTCCGTACTGATAAAATCTCTTTTACTTTTTGAAGATTATCCCTCCGAAATGAGTGTTTCTTCTAGTAAGTGGAGCTGTACTGACCTCCTGTCTAAAATCAGGCAGTTTTACCACTAAGTATTATACACCCACAAATTTATTTGGGGAAAAAATAAGCAGAAAAGAAGGAATTTCCATTATTCTTATTGAAAAGCATATTTAGCTAAACACAAACCCTTAAAACCCAGTAGGACCTGTGAAAGCTGTACACTCAAGCCCTGGGGCTCACTAAGGAGTGGCCCTGCTGTATTTTCAAGTGTATTCTCTTGAGCTGACACCAAAGCAATCGTGACACAGTGTCTTAACACAAACTGTAGCATAAACTGAGGTCAACAGAAAGCAAGCTTTAAGAACCTTTATATTCATGGGCCCCTCTTCTCTAAGAAAACATATGTGATGCTATAGAAACATGATTATAAGAATCATCCTGTTGGTCTGTGTGCTTGAAAATAAACTACTTTTTGATGAATATAATGGTGCTATGTATGACTACATATATAACATGTGTTTATATAAAAAAAAATTAAAATATACAGTTACCTTTTTTAAATAGTCGATTTTCATTTCTAATTCCTCTGCTTCTTTTTGCAGTTCAATGGATTCTTGGGCAGCAGCTTCAGCAAGCTGCAACATTTCCTGTGTTTTTTTCTTCACAGAGGCACTTCCATGTTATGGAAAATATACTACAACAATTTTTTTTTCCAAGCAAGGGATACCATCAGATCCTTGACCCCTCTGTACCATAAGCACAAATGCTAAAGGTGCAGAAAACTCTGACAAATCTACATTTCCTTGGCAAACCTTCAAATCTAACTTTAATTAAGCTTCTCCTAAATGAAGCATTTTGAAGGATATGTTATTAAATGAAATTTTATTTTCTTTCCCCAAAATGCTCCCATAAATTTAAAATGAAGAGCTGTTTGACTTTCAGTTTCCTCATAAAGCTAATGCTGCCATTCTAAACATAAATATATAACTAATTACTTTCTTTTCCAACAGGAAGTTGTGAAAGTTAAATATAAAATTTCTTCTATGCCAACTGAATAAACACTACAAATCAAGGATACATGTGGACAGTCCAATCATTTATGGATTTAAAAGGAACAGCCTCTGCAAAAATAAATTTTCCATTTCAGATCATTAATTTCCAAATTAATTTTCTTAACAAATGCAAGATAAATTAATAGATTAATAATTAATATTTGCTTAGCATAGAGAACAAAAATTGAAGTATAACAGCAATGCCATTAAACACAGCACAAAAAGATATGAAAGTTAAATTTCTAATTTCAAGAGGCTCAATCTAAAGGAATCTTTGAACTTTTTTACCCCAAGAAGTTCAATGACAAACTTCTCCCCGTTACATTTATGTGTTGAGGAAGGAATATTAGTATGTATAATCTAAATTCTTAATTGCTACACATTTTTTTCCTAAAAATGGTGTAACAAAGAGAATGTATTTCATTGTCTTAAAGGAAACTGTGGAAAATTAGAGGATTTCTTCATGGCACCTTTAATGTGCAATACACTGCCAATAAGTTTTATTGTAAAAGCATTGATAAAACCAGTACCCGGAATATCCAAACAAGCATCTTCTTTCCAGTTATATTTTTCACAGTGTTTCAAAATTCTGTGTTGGATTTCTTCAACTTCTTCCTTTTTTTTGTAATACTCCTGGGCAAGAGCAGTTTCTGTATATTTTTTGCGGTGTTCCTGCAGAATCTCTTTATACTGGGTTATGTAATCCTGATAGATTTTCCTATAAAAATACATGTAATTTAATTTTTTTCACGTGAAGCTATTGTTTATAAAGAAAAAACCTATTAATTTATGGCATCAACAATTAATTTGCTGCTATCATAGGGAAAAATAAGTCAGATTATATTTAATATGCCAATATTCGTCTTTGTTTTTTATCTTCCAGCTATTTCCAAGGAAGACTGTGCTGTATTTAACAAAGAATACAGTCATGATGTAAAAACCAGTCAAACCTCCCTGTTCTGAAGGGAATGTAGACCATACCATATTCAAAGGCAGCCTGGCAGATGACAAATGTGTTTTTCCCTGCAAAACTGTGAAATTCACTCCAGGCCAAAGTCTCTGCTGGTGCAAATTGGCACAATTCCATCAGTTTCAGTGGTGCTGTGTCAAAGTTACAGTAGAAGAGAATTTGGCCAAACCTCCCATATTCAGAGCAGCCTGATGCACCACTGGACTAAGAGCTGCCTCTAAGGAGATGCTGAGTAATCTCTGTCTGACTCAGGGAAGCCTGAAACACACACATTAGTCACGCTGAAACAATAGGACTATTCATACTTAAGGTTAAGCAAACACTTCAATGTTTAAACGGCAGAGAGCCAGAATGCTCAGCTTCTTGTAGGGCTGCCCTGTAAATTAATGTTACACTAATATCATTTCACTGACATCACGTGAGCACACAGTTGTGAATTACTAAAGTAGGCAACATCAATTAGTCTTCATTACATTTATAAACTTTATAAACTGGCTTTTGAAAAAATTCTATGGTAACACCGAACAAATACCATGACAAGTAACAGGATGCATCTCGCCATATAAAGCAGAAAAATTTAGGCATATGCAAAAAACACGATAAGAGACTGATGGTGAGCATTTCTGCAGATGGCAGATGTTAATAAAGAGGTATCACAGCTACAGACATCCAGCAAGTACCATTCATGCACACTAGTCATTTCACTGGGAAAGAAACATTACACAGAGTTGCTGGATATTACAATGTGTCAGTACAAAATCACAGAAGGTGAAGGAAATGTCATCTTGTAGGAAAAGGTTATGTGAACAATAGAGAGGGAAATTTAGAAATATTAAGTTATTAGTACACCTACAGATTAGCAAGAAATTCCTTTATGGGAAAAATTGTGGTGCATAACAGCAACTAAAGGCAGAGACCCTCCTCTTAACCTGCCCCCTGAATACAGCCTGCATTAAGGAACAGCTCTCACTGCTTCCAAAGCACACAGGATTCCTCTTTAAGGAACACATTTTATCTCAAACTGCTCTTAATCATTTAGTTGCAGCATGACTGGAAAGCTGCATTTGACAGTCCTGGCTGCCCACTAGCTATCCCAGGAATGGAAGACAGAAAAACTTGTGTCCAAATTCAATACTATAAACTTCAGTTCTTACAAAAGGAAAACAAATTCACAGGGCAAAACACAGTAAGATTTTAATTTTCAAATAAGACTACACTCCAGGCACAAGTTTCTGTTAAACTGACTGATGTTCAGTACACTTTAGGGGAAAGAAGTTGTAGGTCAACACTAGAATTGGTATTTCCCAAACTTCACAAAGAAAATTACACCAATCTATTTGTTTTCCTACACAGATGGTCTCAGGAATCTAAGTTTTTTGATTTACTTAATATTTCTCTATGCTGCACGAAATTTCCCAGGTATGAAAGATGAAAAATATTCAGTTCAATATAATTAAATAGACATTACTACAATAACTGAGCCAAAAAAAAGAAATTTGCTAATATACAACTTAGAATGCATTACAAATAAATTTAAACAATATAAATAAGTAATATAATTGGTTGTACCAGGTATATTTCAAGCTTCTGAATATAATCCTAAAACTTTATATTCTTTTCCCAAAAGCTATTTTCACAGACAGTACTTATGGCCATATAGTGTATAGAAGTCTTAAGAAATTGTCATTATTTTTAATACTTTTTCCAAGTAATTTACATCCTCCAGTTCATGCAGATAACACAGGTTATTTAGAATTCAGCACTGTTCACATTAAAGTAGTTAGAAAAAGTTTTAATCTAATTACAATAGGAAAAGGGTAGCACTCACAACCCTCCTGAATATTATGTGGATAGCAATTTGTTACTCTTTCCTTCTTCATATCATTTATTTTCAGGATTAACATTCAGTTCATATAAGCATTCCTGTATATTCTTGAAACCAATAACAATGAAAAAATGTGGAACATTTTATAAACCTCCATTATAAGTGCCTAATTAAACACAATCTGATCTGCCCATCCTTTAAAAACATCTTTTCTTCTAAAGTAGCATGTCCTCAGTGCCCCCAAATGCCAGGCTAAGAAGAACATTCAGCTCATAAAGTTCTAACTACAATTATTTTTCTTCTAATTTAAATACTTAGAATTTGCTGAATGCACATCTTGCTGACTTGAACATATCATCAAATGCTTCAGTGCAGAAAGACTGTATTAGAGGAGTTTAAAAAAATATATGAATTTATTTTATTATTTACAGGCATGATGTTTTATAATTAAGCTCAGGAGAACAGATCAAACACTTTCATGTTGGAATTGAAACTAGTTATCTAAAGAAGCAATTTAAAAGTAATGCTTCTTTGGCTTGTCAGCTCAAATTAGTGAAAGCCAAAATGGCTTAATCATATACTCATAGAAAGCCAATTTAGCCTTATTTTTCACCAAATTTAGAGCTCTGCACAGGAAGAAGACAGATAAGCTACTAACTGAGTTAATTAAAGGCTATCAGGCATGCTACTTCTACTGTCTTGGACAACTGGCAAAACGAATTATTACAAAAGACTCAAAGGCAGTGTTTTAAATTACCTAAATTTACTACTCTAAACTGGTATTTAGATATCTAGAGGGGACTACCATGACTTTTGCACCACAGGGCTAACCAGCCTTCACCCCCTCACAAGCAGAGCAGTGAAGGTGAGCAGCCTCTCTAAAATGAAGATCAATTTTACTGTGTTAAATGGAACTTTGGAGGGTTACATTGGCACAGCACATTTAGAACATTTCAAGGAAAATCTTCAGGGACTGTTCTTTATTTCATGGACTGTAGGCAGCTACATTGCACAATTAATAATTTCTTTAAAATGCTGATTCTAATTAATGAAGATGAAACACCTGAGATGTCACTTACTGAACAGAATTGAATTTGCAATTAATGCTGACTAGAAGCTCACACACAACTAATCTTAAAATGGTTTTAGACCAGGCTCTCCTGAGCCACTCCCTTTATTTTTCAGGATCTAAGACTGAACTTGCATGCTTTGTGGTTATTTTGAAGAATACACAACAGTATACAAAAACTTGATTTATATATTCTAATAATCCTATGCAATTCCTATTCACAAATAAGGAAAAGCGTAAAATTATCTGAATGCTTCTAATTGTTACCTGAAAACATTAATTGTTTTTATTTATTAGATTTTTCTTGGAACAGTAGACAACTGAACAATGTTCTGAGAAATTGTAATTGGCACTTGGGAAGCAACTGAATTTCGTGAATTCATATTTCATCATATTTCATTGGCAACTACAAAATAACATACGGTCTCATAGTAATGTAAACAAAAATTCTTTTAATTATTCAGTTACTTATATTATCCTGAAAAGTTTGCATCAACTTTTTAATGCAGATGGCACTATCTTTGCTGGTCAGTTTAGTCAGTTTGGTAAGTACTACTGCTGGAAACTTCATCTCACTTTATCATAGATACCTCTCATTGTCTGTAGATTCCTCTAAAGCTTCAATTTCATTTTTCAAATATTCTCCATGCTTGCTAAGAAGTGCATAGGTGGACTTCCAGCTGAGGACAAAGTAAAAAAAAAAAAAGCATATTAGTGGTCTTTCTTAACAAAAAGTCATTCAGAAAGGAAGACATCAAGTTACTTTAGCTAGCTTATTAGAACAAATAATTTATTGAGGTTTTGAAAGTTAAACATATATAGGTATAGTGCAGAAACCTTTTTCAGGCATACATCTATTTTGTTAAGATTGTAAATCTGCAAATTCAAGAATATATATATGTATGTAGGATTAAGAAAGATTGCATAGAACTTTTTAAGGAATTAATGGAATGAACTTCATCTAAATCCACATATTAGGTACTCAACACATCACCATCAGTAAATCCTTTAGATATGTTCAATCTTCTTCTTGGAGATACCCACAACTTTATCCTCATCAGTATCACCAGCACTCATCTCATACCTCAACGCCAGCAGCACTCACGAACTCAGAATTTCCTCCATTTGCTAAGCAAGTGCAGCTCAGAAAACATCAAAGTTATTTTCCTACAGCAGGATATTGTAAATGGTACAGCAACTTCACAGACTACTTATGACTATTAAACTAGTAGTACTTTCTCTACATCAAGGTGTTAGAGATACTTCTTGCTTGGATATGGGAATACTAGAAAAACAGGCAGATAGATTTTCTGATTCAAGTGAAATTCAGATGTGATCTTTAGGAGAAGCATATAAAAAAGTTTTTGAAAATAAAGTATCCTGTTTGGAAAACAAATGGTGCAAGAAACATGAACCCTGCAGCACTCTTGGCACAAATTGTTTGACACCACGGGTGATTAAAAATGTAACTACAAAATGTTACTTCACCATGTCTACTGCAAATTCATCAGAAAGCTGAATTTCTAAAGCGTTGGATTTTCAAAAAACCAGAAACCAACATACTTATATAAAAATGTACTGGCACACCAAACACTGTGATCTTCTTTTACCAGAAAACTCCATTATTTTCTTTTGGGGAAAAAAACCCCAAGATGTAAAAGTCATAGAGATCTTATTCATCAGAGTATAAGCCATGTTGTGTGTCATGTTTTGTGTTCACAGCTATTCTATGGACACGTAAAAAACATGTAGTAAAAAACCCACTGCTTTAGAGCACAACAAGGTCTGCAAGATTCAAGAAGCTTATTAACTAGTTTGCTAAATGCATCACTGTTTCGTGGATGTCCTTGGAGCTATCACATTTATTTGTCCTTCCTTTCATCAGCCAGGGCATAAAAAAGATCTTTTTATCCACACTAATCTGAAAGCAGTAAAATTATTCTGCAGTTTGGCTAGTGGGACAAGACAACAATTCCTTTTCCAAAGTAATAACATTCTGAGTTCTTCTGGCTTTTTTTAATTATCATTTTTCTATTTCCATGAAAACTCACCATCCTTGCACCCAAATTTTTAAATTGTAAGAGAAACAATAAAATTGGAATAGATTCCATCAGCAGTATTTCACTACTTCTTGCTGCACTGGGGTCAACATTTCTAGTTGAATGATTCAAGAAACTAAATATTAGAAAAATGTCATCAGTTCTCCAAAAATACATGTTTCATTTGGGTAATTTTCTGTCTTCAGTTCTTTGTTACATAGGCCAATATGCATTTATTTAGAAAACACAGTATTATCCCAATGCATCTGGCTCACTTATCATATTTTCTCTAGACTTGTTGAATATATTTTGTTCAAAGTCTTCAAATCTGCTTCAATATAGTCGTGATGTCCAGTAACCCAGACAAAATGTTTCTTTGAGAGCTCTGTTGTACATCACTGGCAATTAGTCAGCTGTGAGGGTGATTGTGACTCCAAAACAATATTTTCATTTACAAAACCAACATTAGAATCATGTCCAGTATAGATGGAGTGTCAACTAGAATAAATTTTAGAAGTTTAGGGTGATTCTGGTATGTAAGTGCTCTAATTGTCTGATCTTATAGCTAGGGCTTGTTTATTGCAGTTTTCAGTATGTCGTTAAATGACATTTCCAATAATTTAAGACACAAAGTCTCTACTCTTCTGCAAGCATTGTCCTTCTATGAATACATGTATTCATTAATGAGTCACTTCTCATTTTCAGTCTCTTTACACTAATGCCATTAATTATTCTTTGTAGGACTTGAGCCAAAACCCATTGAATTCAATGATTAAAATTTAGATCAGATCCTTAGTTCTACCCTTAATTTTTTACTTCTTCATTTGCATCACTTAACAGTTTGTCATTTGCAAACAGATTTGCAACTTCAAAAAGACATCAAAGGAAGTAGTGTGAATAGTTTTATAAACTTGCATAAGTGTTTGTTTTATAAACTTGCATAAATGTTCATTTTATACCACATTGGAGGCAAGAACTTAGTGTAATGGAAAAATTGAATTTTTTTACCAAGGTTGGATCTTTTCCTAACTTTTTTATGACAAAGCTACAAATCAGTATGGAATGGCAATTCATTCAAATAGGCAGCCATTACACCCACTTTACTCACTGATTATTTCATTCTTTCTTCTGCTTTCTGAGAGTTCAAAATAAACCTAGAAAGGACCCCAATACCATTGTTACTTCCCTCTTTATTCTTAGAAACACCCACATTCTCTATTCATATCCTAAAAAAAATTTCAAATGCATGTTATAGATACTTTAATTGAAGTACTTACCTTTAGATATAGAATTGCAAGAAAACAAAACAGAATTTGCCAACAAATCATCACTTCAGCTGCCAAGAAACTAGACAGAGTGTGGAGAAATGAACACTGGAATGGATTTTATCACCTGAGACAAACTCTCTGTATTGTCAAATACAGATTTGCCTTTTTACCGACCCTTGCAAACACTCGAGATTTTAGTTTTTTAAAATTAAACTTTATGTGTCAGAAAGAAAAAACTCCTTTTAGCCAAACTGTTTCATGAAAAGCTTCTAATTACTAAGACTCAAAAGTGACCAGCATTTAAAACTTGAACTAATTACCTGGTACAAACATTTATATAAAGAGAACTGTGAAGGGCAGTCCATTGCATTCATCAAAAGATTGTGCCCAGAAGACCAATTTTGCAGTCTGGAGCAAAAATTATACTAGAATCTGGTAGCAGAAACACACACATATGTGTATGTAGAGGCAGTTATGGCACATCTTCTGTGAGAATATGTGTAGAATAAAAAGTAACATGACATGTTGTGAACGAAGAAGAGATGTTTATTTTCAGGAAGCCTTTTTTTAACAGTATTTTTAATAATAGTGAAATTTGACAAAACTCAGATGCATCCAACTGTAGCAAAATTATGCTTCTATTGCCTTACTACATTAATACTTTAGCATGCTGCAAAGGCAGTACTTGTGACCTCTGAAAACTGTTGATTCTAATAAAAAACCAATGCAAAATTAAATGTACTCTGCTTTTCTATAATTTACTTTCTCAGGGGATGGGTAATACAGCAATTTTTATGCCTGAAGATTTGCAGTTTGAAATAAATAGGAGAATACTAAAGTTTTCTTTAACATCACTCCCGTCAGAATACACACACACATATTTTTCCATCATTTCCTCACTGACTTTCTCAATGCCAGCCATAACTCAGAGTTCAGGCTGTAGTATACTTACACTTTACAGTTCTTCTTGCTGCTCTCGTTTTGCTTTTGCAAATCAGCAATTGCCTCATTGCTGTTATGCATATTTTCCTCCAACCAAGCAATTTTATTCTTTTTTTCTGTGATTTTTGCAGTATACACTGAAATTAAAAAATAAATTTAAAAGTGTGTCTGTGCATTTTCAACAAATCCATGAAATAAAAACTCTACATTCAAAATGACTAAAATTTTTTTCCAAAAAACTAAATCTCCATAGCGCCAGGTGAGTGGACAGCCTGCAATTAAGCAAAGTAACAACACAGTGAATCAAAATTTAGGGATTTTCAGCTCCGTGGCAAGTACCTTAAATATGATCTAATCTTGTGAGATTGACATTATTTGTGCTGTTTCTGAATGCCAGTCTGTACAGAACTGCAGTAACTATTAGTGGCAGAAAGCAAAGCACTCTCAAGAGTTAGAGCTGAGTTTTTGCAGTGCTCAGTGCCTGCAGACACCAGAAGTAGCACACAGGGAAACCAGGGTAAAGCCACTTTGCCCTCAGTAATGCAACTGGGGAGACTGACTGAAATACAGAGGTTGCTTAAGATAAAGGTCTCTTTGTCATGGCTTAGGAATGGTATTCCCCAGTTTAGTGTTCCCACTGAAACACTCCAAACCATGCACTGCTCACTCACTCTTCAGCCAGAACCAGGACACTCTTTCAAGCATTTGTATTCTTTTACAGAAGTCCAGAAACCCAAATGTTTTGAATGGAAAAGTTGACTACAATAAAGGAAAAATAAAAATATCTCTAAAGGCATATAAGCAATTAGTGGAAAACAGAAGCAGAGAAATTAAAATTCAAATATTTTCATTCAAGGTGGAAAAACATAATGTATGATAAATTAATATAGGATACATGTTAATTTAGAATAAAATGCATTATAATTACAAACTGTCAAGGACTAGGATATTTGTGGAGATTTTTAAGGCATACTCTTAATTTTGCCTTTTCTGAAAACAGGCAGCTGATAACACTTTCTGAATGAGTGGTTAGAGCAGAATCCATGTTGTTGAACGTGATCGGTGTTCTCTTCACAAGTAAAAGCAGTGAGAGATATCCTGCATGCTCACTTTCCAATGCAACGAGTACAACTTGGTGCACAATTTTTTTCCTCTACATTTTTTATTTCTTTTTTTTTCATACAAGTTTTCAGATTTATCAGAGCCAAATCACCCCTTGCTGTCACTGCTGCCCTGAAGCACCAAATGCCAGAGTAGGTGGCCCGACACAGAAGACAATCTCATCCTGCCCTGCTCATCTACTCAACTGAGAATATTTTAATTAGGCAAGATGGGTTGTGAGTTGTTGGAATTACTGCTCTGAACTTCAGGTCATCCTGAAGTCTGGGTCTGGTTTTGCACTACTTGCTGTATACTCACTTTCAACAGCACCTGCATGCACACCAGAAAACAAACCACTTCTCAGAGAGAAATGTGAGTCAGCGAAATGCAAAAGACTCTCAGTGTAATTTAATAACTTGGGTTATCCTGACTATCTTCAGCATCTTAATATTTTTAATATCTAAAGTCAGAATCTTGCCTTTACTTAGCCTGAGGCCTAAATATTGGACAATTGACATACCTTTCATTTCTGTAAATAAACAGGTGAATGTGGCAGTATCCTGTAGATGGCTTTTTGAGATTTACTGAGTTATAACATAACTGCATTAACAAAATATACACTTAATATTTCATTTAGTGTTTTTTTACTGATGAGCACTTCTGTGAGCTGTTCAAATCACCCTTTGCTTTCACAAGGCCCTGGTGGCTGAGATCCATCTCACCCAATTTTACAGTGCAGGAACCTCCTTCAGAACCAGACACCCATGGCTGCAGCTACACCCAGCAGAGACAAGCTGACATTTTTGATGTTTACTTTCTCTAACCTACTGTAAACTCTTTCTTCAGGATAAGATAAATCATACCCTACGAGTGCCTATTTCCCTCCAATGGTAATAAAGGGACTGTAGCCAAATAGCCTGATGAATCTCACACCAAAAGTCCAAGGCTGAATGCTACAGCTGTTCATCTGCCAAGTCATACTCACAGAGACAAAATTCCATCACTGTTACTATTTTCTGCTAAGTTTTTGAAAGGTTTAACCCAAACTGTTAAAAGTCTGAGTGTTGGCTGTGCATTCACACATATTTAGGTATCTCTGAACTGAACACATGTTACTACACAGCCTTTGGATTTTCCCTAAGAGCATGCTGTTTTACCCTAAACCTTCCTAAATGTTAAGAAAAGCTCAATCTCTAAGGCTCAATTGTGTGACTGAAGAGTTAAATCAGGATTCTAGGGGTGTAAAATTTAATGTTTCAGAAGTTTTTATGTTTAAGATGCTTCAATTTAATAGTGATAATCTTTGTCATGAACAAGTATTTGCTTGGCCATATCAGTGAAGATTACTAGACATGTTATAACCAAAAAGAACACCAATTAGATCAGAATTCTCTCTTCTTTTCTTTTCCTGGAGGTTATGTTCTTCAGTATCTACCTATGAAGTACCAGTGACGAGCACAGATGTCCTCAGATTGCCTGAAGAATAGTTTCTCTACCACAACCATTCTCGTGAGTGATTCCACATAGTAGCATGGTTAAAAATATCAGTCCAGACTTAAGTCCATAATATTGTGCTGTCTGTAAGTACTGGGGGGGAGCGAATTTGATGTGGAGCAAGACTTTCTCTTTGGGCTTACTGTTTTGAGTTTCAAATAAAATAACCAGCTGCTTGATTGCAAAAAAAGAAGAACCAGGCTTGAGTACATAGCAGCAACTGAGAGAACTTTCATTATTTTAAGAAAACAGAAAGAAAGAAGAAGCAGTGAGGCAGAGGTCCAAATCTGGAAAGAACAAAAAACATGAAGAAAGAAAGGGAGGCAAGTGGCAGATGCATTGAGCAAGCACAGCTGAATCAAAGGGCTGCCAGTGACTGTGAGGAGCCGCAGAGTCAGAGCAGGAAATGGCGCAGCATGAAACTGGCTGTCCATGAGGCAGCTGAACAGCGTCAGCTACAAGTCGCGAGCAAAAGCAAAGTCTGCTGGGGAGAATGAGCAAGTATTGATGGCTAAAGATGAGGCAGGGTGAGAGCAGGACACGGGACAGCTTCCGTTGTTTATCCTGCTTCCGCCCCCGAGACACAGAACATGTCCCAGGACTAATGAAACAAAATCAGTGTTCAGCATCTAATAAAAAGATAATTTAGCACTACTCACAATTTATCCGTTGATTCAAATGTTCCTTAGCATAACAAGTTTTTTCTACCTGGAAAGCTTAAGAAGAAAACCCTTTGTTATATATACATATATATGAGTAGAGCTGTGAAACAAATATATATCGTGCAACATTAATTGCAAAAATTCTGGCTAACAATTATTTGAACAAAATATATAAGTAGCAATTTTACTATTAAACAGATGTTAGCACCCCTCTCCACAACCTTACAGCTAACAAAACGTTACGTAGGCAAAGATCAAAACCTTAATATTATAGATTTATTTAAAGTTAATAAAACTGTTTTAAATAGAAAATATCACTGCCTGCACTGCATTAGTAATTGTTAATAAAAAATACATGACACGATGACTTACCAAGCTTGACCAGAATTTTGTCCAAGTTGATCAAAGTTTTGTCACTCATTGTGTAAACTACAAAAGAAAAATGCAATTCAAGGATTTACACAGTCAAAAGTTTTGCTGATACAACAAACAAGTCAAAATTGCAAGACAATACCACACATTTTAACATAAAAGGGGGAAAACAAATAGTTTTAACTGCATTTGAATTACTATCTAAACCACTGTAGTGGAGCCAAATTTCTCACTAATAGTGGGAACTTGTGAGAGTCTAAACCACAGGAAATAAAGAGGTTTATAATTTAAGTAAAGCGTTGCTCCTGGAGCAGTTCTATGCTTGAGAGGCTTAATGTTCTCAGAAGGCAAGAAGAGTGCAAGGAAAGATGCTTGTGTACAAAATGTGTAGCCTGTACTCCAGCTGGCTACTAAGCCTATGGACTGCAGTGCTGGTGATGGAAAAGCTCCTTAGCCATCCTGCACACTCCTCCCGTATAATCACAAAGTCCACTTAAATCAGAAGCTGTAGAAATGCAAAGTGTGATTAAAAACAGAACTCTCACACAACAGAAAACACTGTTGCAAAACCATTTTTCTGTTTGTAGCATGCTGCGACGTGCAGAAACTCAGTTATGGGGTTTTACATAGATGGGGAATGATGGAGATTTCTAAAAAGGGTGCAAACGCAGTGTATCAGAACGCTCTGGATACAGCTCGGTAGCTCAGGTACATTCACAGTGAGCGAAGTCGTCTGGACTTAACTGTCCCCCAGTGGCTTCCCCATCACACTGTGAAAGAAGCAAAGCCACGACAAATTGGTGATGAGGATGGGATCCTAATCCAGGATAAAGTGGAATAGAAAACAACTGCAGAATTTAACTAAAGTGGCATTAAGGCTACATCCTGCAGCACTGAGACGGGAAGCGGGAGGGGGTGGAGGCAGCGTTTAAAATGCTGGATGTTTGACAGAAATGAATTTGTCTGATAGTTAAGAGAGGATCAGAACACCTAATCCAAGCGACTGGATTAGCAGAGGCTGTGATAAAAACTCCAAGAAAGAGATAATAGTTTTACCAAATGTATTTAAAAGATTGAAATACTAGCGCCTGGAAACACTTAGGATAGCAAATAAAAAAAAAATCTTCTGAAAATACTAAGAAAAAAAACTTAGAAATATTACCTCAAGCTAGAGGTCAATGCAGAAAATTTTTGCTTTCACATGATGTGAAAGAAAATCCAAAATAATTTCTTCAGATTAAAAAGAAAAAAAAATAGTATTAAAAATCTGTTCTCTAGAAACAGTTTAACAATGTTTGTTAGGTGTTTTTCTGACACTTCCCATAAAAACTTCAAGGTATTGTGGCAAAGAAATTTTATTCATTGGTTTATAAACTGTAACACAAAGTTCATCAATAGAGCAAACTGTATAGCTGTATATTATTAAGATAGAGACTATTATATCATGTACAATTACAATTAATTTTATATTTTGAATATTTTTGTAGGAGAGTACTAGAGAGCACTAATGCTTTTGTAGAGAGAACTAAAGCATGTCATTTTACTGTAATTTTACAATGCAATTTATGAAAAGAGTAAAGTTGCAGAAAATAGTGCTTCTGAAAGCATGCATGTGTAAAACACTTGTTATTCTGATATTGTTAAAATGAAGTAGCAAATGACAAATGCTATTCTGTGCTGTGAATTAAGAAGATACAGGTGTCACTAGTAGAAAGGGCTGAGAGATTCAATGGCACTGGTAATATATATGGTGTTTGCAGATTTTAAAAACAGTATGTAACACCCGCCTGAAACAAACTTTGGACAACTGATCTTTGCCAGGATATGACTGTAGCAAAGACTGATTCTTGGACATACTGCAGAAAAGCAGCATCAAACCATTATCCAACTCAGGATAACAACAAATTCAGAGGAAATTCTCATATGTGGATGATATTTTTGTTAAATAGGTAATACACAGGACTGGGTAAAACAACTTCATGCTGCATCTATTATTTCTAATGGGGCTATTCAGAACGCTGCCAGGAGAAAAATATTATTGTGCATCTTGAATTTTTGCACAGCATTAATGTAATTATATGGAATTCAATTGTGGCAATACAGTTTCATACGTTAGAAGATTGTATTGAGTGCAGAATCCACAAGTAAACTGCCTGATGTGGTCTCAAGCCATTCTAGCACTAACATCAGTGTCACTTCTCAGTAACTCATCTGGCAACAGCCATTGCTAGGTTTGTCATTAAAAGGTGAAAAATACCCATCATCTGTGTGGTAAATATCTTCCGTAAAACTCACGTCTCAGTTCCACCAATTGTAGGCTCTGAAAGTAGTAATTCCAATTGACTTTATATGAATAATTTTCATTCCAGCGAGACTTTTGAGAGCAAATCTGTGCTTCTCCTGTGTTGTGTTTCTCCTGTGCTATTCATTCCTGTTTAGGACTGTAAAGGGACTGGTTATTTCAATCTTCTTAAAATTTAGAAGAGTTCACATTTCTTGACTGACTTTTTATCTCTATTGCTAAAATAAAATAAAAATGTGCCTCTCATCGTGCTATTTATGCTCCCCTGTCCTTCTTTTACAACACCGTGTAAGGAACCCCGTGAGGAGACCTGAACTCCGTGAGAAGACCTGAACCAAACATCAGTGGATTGCCACATTTTACTTATTCCGGCACATACCAAACAAAAGGCTGTTGCTGCAGATTATTCCCTAAAGTCCTGGAATTTAAAAATTAAAACTCTTTTTGTCAAAAGAAAAAAATTTGGGGGTAAAACCCCATCCTGTGGGACACTACAGTGTCTTCGGAAGAGCGCCACAAAATGGCGGCGCAGGAAGCGGGGGGCGACTCCCCAAGAGCGGAGCGGGGCCGGGGCGCTCAGGGGAGCGTCTGCCTTTGAGGGGGCCATCAGCACTGGGAAAGCGACCAGAACGAGCTGCCCCGCAACGCCGCGGGCGCTGCCAAAGGGGAAAGGGCGAGGAGCCGTCCAGAGCCTCACCCAAGGTCGTCAGGCGAAGGGGCCGGAGCCCCGCCTGGACGGTGCCCCTCACCGCCGGCCGCGTCCCGGGGGGCCCCAGCCCCGCCGAAGGGTGCGGAGAGGGCGGCAAGTGCCGCCTCCCTGCCGCGCTCCGTGCCGGGGGTGGTGGGATCCGGGGTGGTCGGGCAAGCCCGGGGCAGGTTCACCGGCCGAGAGAAGCGGCTGAGCCCGTTCACTCAGCAGGACAACGCGTAGCGCCCGGCGGGGCTCATCGCCAGCGGCCGCGGCGCTCCGCTGCTTCAGGGACACATCGGTAGGCGCGCGTCCTCCCAGAATCACCCTTGCCTTAAGAGTGTGAGTGATGAGGGAAAGACCAACATTTCTGAGGGCTTCGGGCGAAAAGCGATGAGGATGCTCCATCTACCGGGAGCAGCGCGCAGGCGGGCGGGCGTCGGGTGGGGAGAGGAGGCAGCGCCGCTGGAACGGGACATCGTCTGGAAACCTACTGGGGGTTAATTGCACACATGCACACTCCGGGATGTGACACAAAAATAAGGAGGTGCAGAGTGTAACGTGCTTTATGCACTCTCCAGGTCCCACACGTGTTGCTGACCCAGCTGGGGAAGATAAAACTAAATCCTTCCCCTCCACGCTGGGTTGTTTTTTCCTTCCTATTGAGATTACTGAGGCAAAGGATAGATTTAAGATTGTCAATCAGCAAAGGAAAATAAATTGGGGGAGAGGGTACAAGGTGGAGGGGAAAAAAACCCCATCAGCCGTTGAAATAAGAAAGGACAGAGAAATAGAAACGGGACTAAAGAGACACACAAAAAACTCTCCACGAACTGCAGCCCAGGTGTTAGTCAGATGCGGTGCTGCTTTCAGAACAGTCAATTCAACCAACAAGAAATGCAGCTTCAAAGAGAAATGGTTGACCTACCTGGCTTCAGGTTAGAGATGAGAAAGGGAAATTTTAAAAGAGAGGGACATGGAAAGTGACATGTTTTTTTGGAAGCCAGATGTCTGCGGCCTCTGCTCCACGTACCGCCACTGGCTATGAGGCTCAGTCCTTTCCAAGAACATCTCCCTGCCTGTCCCGGAGGGTGAGAGCCACCTCCTTGCCCTGCTCCCTAGGGACACTCTTATTCCTAGATGCCCCTGGGTCTCTACATTTGCCACCCCGTCTTCTCAAATCATTAAATGTTTTCCCAAGGAGAAATCTCTTCCAAGCTTTGTCCTGCCTTAAGCAATTCCTTAAAGACCCTCCAAACTTCTCGAAATGGGAATTTAACTGCAGAGTAGCAGGTAACTTCAGTGATGCTCATTAACACCTCCCGGCGTCCCGCTAATTTAAGTAGCGGTGCCAAGGGAGGCTGAGGTTCCCAAGGACCCCAGTTTACCCGGAAGGTTGGCAGTCAGTTCAACAGGCTTTGGATAAAGCCAGCAGGGACTTCCCTGTTAATTCCCCCTAGGGCCTGACCCCACCGGGGCTTGGCAGGGCCCGGGAGTTCCTTTACCCGTCTATTTATCAGAGGAACCCCCGAGGTTATCATTCTGCACCCACCAAAAAACGCTTTCTGAAGTTGCAGGAAGTGAAACTTTGTGTCCTGCTGGTTCCATCTTGTTTGTTTTCTCTTGTTTCCCAACAGAATCCCTCTAAAAAAACCCCAACTAACCCCAAAGTCATAAACAACCACTTTCATTAACGACGGCAAGCAGGAACGGCTCTTTCATAGTATCATCTCTAATAAATGATGAATGGACTGCATTACTCTGAAAAGAGATGTGGTCAAGTCAAGGCTCAGAAAGGGCTCCCAAACCCTCTCCCCACAGCTGGGAGGCCCCCGTGCCCATCACCCTGTTAGTGGAGGATCCCAGCACTGCCTCTTGTTGGGCTCCATGCCCCTCTCCTCTGTTTCTAGCGGCTCCCTCCAGTCCTGATTGCCCGCTCATCCAGCTGATGGAGAGGGCAAAGAAACCCAGGACCTTCCCCTCAGGGAGGGCAGGGCACCCAGTGCTCCCAGCAGCATCTATGAACAAGTTTGGGAAGGTCTCTGGAGACACCCGGGCAATTATCCCCAGAAGCAAGCAGGGAAGTGTCGGTATAAGGGATGGAAGGTTCCTGTCATAATGAAGCTGCTCTGGCATAAAGTTGTTCCTTGAAGCACCACTCTCGTGCCACAGCCCAGGCAGATGCCCACCTTCAGCCATGACCCCAATCCTGTTTCCAAGCCCAGGGTGATGCCTGACTCCCACATGGTACCCAAAGCTGCAGAGGAGCTCCCTCACAAGGGGGATCCCAATTCCCGAGCAGCCTTCAACCACAACGAGTCACCTCCAGGAAGGACTGGAGTTCAGCTCAGTGCCAGCGCCCAGGCCAGCCGGGACACAGGATTTCTCCCGCATTCATCCCCAGAAGCATTTAGCCACGACACTGCCTCAGGGTATCTAACCCCCGTTCTTCACCTCCCCCAAACACACGAATTGTCTGCAATTCCTGCTTACTGCTAAGTAAGTGTTTTCGTGACAACCCTCATCCCCATCCTGGGAGAAGTTGTAATATTTAAAGGGGAAGGGAAGGGAAGGGAAGGGAAGGGAAGGGAAGGGAAGGGAAGGG